>JAENJI010000158.1:0-64075 GCA_018901935.1 Pugionium cornutum | reverse complement strand
TCACTTTGTTCTGGTTAATTTTGGTTTTGGTAAAGTTCAGTTATTCCAATTTTATTGGTATCTTTTATATGAATGGTACACTTTAGTTGAATTTTAGTACAGTCAGTTAAACTGATCTGCTTATCAATACCGAACCAAATACCAATCCGATCGATTTTAACATGTAAACCGAATGCTCTTGCTTAACTAAATGATGGCAAAAGAAAAGAGAAGAAATGCCAATAACACTTTCAGGAGCCTGTTATTTTCTGTTCTTTATTTCATCAAGAAACGTAAACCTTTAAAGGATCATGATTTGGAAAGAGCTCACTTGACTACACAGATCTTGATAACCGAAGCAGCTCCAATACGGTGCAGAGCCACAACAGCATCACCATGGTTACAGAGTCCTTTCTTAGTCGCCGACTTCAAAGCAGACTCGATAATTTCCTCTGTAGATTCACTATCAGTCGCTTTTGCAGATCCTTCTGCCAAAACCGGAATCAAACCTCTATATATCAAACTATGCCTTGCCGGTGAGTCGTCGCTGCAACTCCAGTTAAAGGTATCGCTGGTGAAAACAGGAACAACAACCGAGAGAATTGGAACAGCTGGTCTATACTTAGCCACCAGTTTAGCTGTTGTACCTCCTCGGGTCAACACGATGATGAGTTTCGCCTTGGCTTTGTTTGCGGTTCTTACAGCGGATGATGCAAGACTCTCCAACGTGCTCATTGGAAGTGGTGTGGCTCTAATCATCTCCTTGAAGATTGTGTTGTAGTCCAGCGATGATTCTGCTTCGATGCAGATTTTAGCCATTGTTTTCACTGCTATTTCTGGGTAAGCTCCTGCAGCGCTTTCTCCACTGAGCATCACGCAGTCTGTGCCATCGAGGACCGCGTTTGCTACATCTGTGGCTTCAGCTCGTGTTGGCCGTGGAGATTTGATCATAGACTCGAGCATTTGAGTGGCTGTGACAACAGGTTTACCCGCAAGGTTACACTTGTAGATCATCATCTTTTGAGCCAAGAAGATCTTCTCGATTGGAATCTCCATCCCAAGATCACCACGAGCAACCATGAATGCATCCGTTTCACGCAAGATCTCATCGAAATTCAGCACCCCTTCCTGGTTCTCAACCTTGAAAATAGCAAACCAAACAAAAACTCATACCTCATATCTTCAAACAACTTAATTAGAAACAACTGAAATAAGGTACGTGTGTGAGCACCTTCGACATCAACATTATAGTCTTGGAATGTGATCCAAGTACTTTCCTGACATTAACAAGATCTGATCCTTTGCGAACAAACGAAAGAGCAATCATGTCGATTTTGTTTGGTACACCCCATTTAAGAATATCTTCTACATCCTTCTCAGTCAATGTAGGGAGGTCAACAACAACACCGGGGAGATTCACATTCTTTCTTTCGCCCAGCATCGCTGTATTTTCACATCGACATAGTACAGTTCCAGACTCCGGATCACATGACACAACAGCTAGACTTATGCTTCCATCTGCACATAGAATGGTATGTCCGGGCTTCACATCCACTGGCAGCTTTTTGTAGCTCATGGAAATCGTTTTTTCATCACCCTTGATTTCATAGTCAGTGCTAATAGTGATCTCCTGACCTTCCTTTAGTTGTATAGGGTTCCCATCTTTCAAGAAACCAGTACGAATCTCAGGCCCCTGTGGTATAACATGAAATTATAAATTGAGCTAACACTTTCCGTAAACACCCATTTCTGAGATCTATGGATCCATCAACAATACTAAACAAAAATGTAAACACTAATGCTCAATGTTCATGTCGGGACCTTAACTAGAAGAACCTCAAACAGCGACCAAAGCCACTCGGACCTTCCAAGCTCTGATACCATAAAACTAGAAGAACCTCAACAAACGACCAAAGACACCTTCCACCTAAAAAATGAGTAAACAGTGTGTTCTTCTTCAGAAAAACGACAACGAACCACAAACAGCCATTCCTGATCTTCTCCATAAGCGAGATCAACACAACTCATGTTTACACACTTCTATACAACTCATGAAGAAATCTATTATCAAAGAAGAAAAATATAACCTTTGTATCGAGCATAACAGCAGCAAGAATGCCCGTATTCTGCATAGCGGTGCGGAGATTGTCAAGAGTCTCCTGATGGTACTCATGGCTGCCATGAGAGAAATTGAATCGAGCCACATTCATGCCCGCTTTTAGAAGCTTCTCAATCATAGGAACAGTCCGAGACGCAGGACCTAAAGTGCAAACTATCTTCGTCTTTGGAGTCCTCCCATCATTAGGTAGCTCCTTCAATATCCCCTCTATGTCTATGTTCGACATTTCTCCGAAACACACACCCTTATTCTATAGTCAAGCAGACTCCTGCTATGAACGATAAAAACATTACTCACATACCCATCATTCAATCTTCGATACAAGATTCAAAATCCAAAAAACAAATCTTAGAACGAATTCCATTCTAATGGGAAAGAGACAAAACCCACAAAAAGAAGAAGATATTTTACATCAATTCTTCACATACAAGCGATCATGAGGAGAGATCAAAATTAATCAAGTCCATCAAACCACTAGCTAGCGGAAAGGACGGGCCTTTTCGATATGTTACGGGTGATCCGACATACAATATTATGAGATTCGATCTAACGGGTTTCAAAAGAGGAAGAGATGATCGGAGAGAAATGGATTTTACCTCAAAACGCTACTTCTGTTAGTGTGAAACGGTCGGAGACTCGGATGTAAGCGAAGAGCGTATATAACGGCGTGCAGTAATTGCCACGTGGAATTAATGAAAAATTATATATTACCCAATCAGAATGTTTCATACTAGTAGAAAAATACAAATTCCTGCCCATTTGAAATCCCGAATATTGGGTATCAGAAAAAGAAAAGAAAAGCAATCCGAATATTGTTGACTTGTTAATTTTTTGTAAAAAAAATTGTTTCATTTTAAAAATTTTGTTGAAAATTAATTATAGAATTAACATGCTATCAACGACTATGGTTATGCTAATAAAAGAATATGCTTTGGATCTCAAGAAATGTGCTATCTTTCGATATCGACTAAATTTTTTTCCGTTTTCTACGTTTTTCTAGGGTTGGGTTTTCGGTGAAAACCAAAAAACCCGAATCGACCGAACCGAAAAGCAACTTTAACCGAAAAACAACTTTAACCGAAAAACGGCTTTTCTAAAAAAATTAGTTACTATAATTTTGAAGTTGTAGAGTTGAAAAACTAACAAAAAAATGGATTTTCTATTCTACATGTAAGAAAAAAGCATGCAGACAAAGGTTTGACTTTTAAGGATTTAGACTTGTCTTGTCTGGATCTAGACCACAGAAGATTATTGATAGATACTGCAATTTGTTTTCTCTTTAATTAGTTCCTTGATTTTGTTTTCTGTTCCTGTGGAAATTGAAAAGCCATTTTCAGGAAAATTATACTTATCTCTGTTCCTTCAATCTCTTTTGGAATTATCAAGGAGCCATTTGTTGTCTTTATATTCTGCTTAAATGAGTGAATTCTCATAAAATTAAAGCAACTATTGATAAAAATATATTTATTTATACCTAAAATTTCCTAATTCCAAAAAGCTTAGGTTTGCGAAGAATGTGGACTTTCTTCTATAAATTTGATATGCCCGAGTTCTAGAAGTAATTAATTATTCTTTCTTTTCTTTCAAAGAACTAAGACTGAAGATACATGAAGTAATGAACATGGACTCATCAACAGATTGAAGATACATACAAGCACCTGATAATGTTACATAAGAAAGGGCAATACTTGATGGATTTGCTTTCACATGCGTTTCGGGAGAACGTATTGTACACGCTCTTCTTGGCATAAGTGCTGCAGCAAAACACCAGAATGCCAAAGAAAAAACAAAGTTAGAGAAAGTGAAAACAGTCAAACACTGACTGAGTTTTTTGCTTTTCATTTGGGAGCCATTTTCTAATATTGAAACACAAAGTAAGGCACCATGAAGATAATATCAGTTCTTTACCTGCATTTCCTCTGGTAGTGGCTCTGAGACGGCAAGAGTGTAGCAACCAGGAGCAAACTTCCCTGTAAAAATTTACCAACATCATACAATCAGCTGATCATATAACTCTTGTATGCCACCTTTCATGGAAGATCACATAGCCGCTGATGTGACCAATGTAACAGTAATCTCACCAGCTATAATCTATTTGATGAAGACAACTTCGATGATGTAGCTCACAAACAATGAATGTAGTGGTGAAGCATATGAAACAAGTTTATGATTTAGTGACAATTTATTTTATTGTGTTATTGCAATTGTTAACTTTCTCCACTTTCCTATTATCTAGGAATACATGATTCCAATTTGTTCTTCTTCTATATAAGGAGTTGTAAGGAATGAAATCATGAATAAAGGAAAGAGAGAAAATTGCGGCAAAACTTGTTTTTAAGCTTTTCGGACCTATCACTATCAGAGTATAATGATGAGAGAATAAGAACACATTGATGGAAATAAGAAGCAACGCTGTTTACTGAACACAAACAGGAAAGTCAAAAGTTGAAAAAGAGAGATCAACATACCAATTCTTAACCACCTGGCAGCCCAGCTTCTACCTGGATCCATCACAGAGATTATACTGCAAACAATCTTAAGTATAAGCATCAAGAATTAGATATAAAAAGAGACACAACCCACTAAGTCTCTCACTTCAACTTCTAAAAAACAACTCTTGAAGAAGAAAGTTTTGGGAAATCTGTCAATAAAAATGTTACAATTTAAATCACGATCCAACAAGAATGCAAATTCAAAATCGAGAAGCATCAATTGATGCATTCAGAACGGACTTTAATTTCATCTTAAGCAGAATCACTCCGAGATTCATAACTTTCCACTAATACGCATCAAAGTAAGAAACTTTGAACCCTATAAGTTTGTGAAACTGTGAAGCAGAAGAAAGAATAAATTAACAGGTTTCGATAGCAGGAAATACCCATTGAAATTAGGTGTCGTAACCTCCACAATTCGCTCGTGATCAGCTTCCATCTTGAAGAAAGGACAATTCTCGCATCCAGCATCCCTAAACTGTTGAGCCAAAAAACGAGCTTAAAAGGAGAAAAACCAAACACCCAGAATCTTATAAAAAGGAAGTAAAAACCCTAATAGAAACAGTAGAAAACCCAAAGAACCTGGTCATAGGTTTTGACGAGTCGACAACGAAGACAAGCCCTAAGTTCATGGCCAAAGCTAGTCGGAATCTGGGCTGGTGCGCTCCCCATGTTGTTTGCTATTCAGTAACTATTTATGAAATTTAGCTTCTCAAATTCCAGTTTGTTCTTAGATTCTTCTTCACCTCTTTCACCTCTTCAGAAGGTTTTAATAATAGCGGGAAGTAAATCCTATATTGGGCCGTTTTGAACTCTATATTGGGCCGTTATGGACTCTATATTGGGCCGTTTTTGACTCTATATTGGGCCGTTTTGACTCTATATTGGGCCGTTTTGGACTCCATATTGGGCCGTTTTTGACTCTATATTGGGCCCTTTTTTACTCTATATTGGGCCGTTTTGGACTCTATATTGGGCCGTTTTGGACTCTATATTGGGCTGTTTTGACTCTATATTGGGCCGTTTTGGACTCTATATTGGGCCGTTTTTGACTCTATATTGGGCCGTTTTTGACTCTATATTGGATCATTTTGGACTCTATATTGGGCCGTTTTGGACTCTATATTGGGCCGTTTTTGACTTATATTGGGCCGTTTTTGGACTCTATATTGGGCTGTTTTGACTCTATATTGGGCCATTTTAAACTCTATATTGGGCCGTTTTGGACTCTATGTTGGGCTGTTTTGGACTCCTAACAAAAAGTATACTCCTAACAAAAACTCAGTTATGATATTGTTAACCTGTATTTAGAGTTACGTGCTTAATCAAACTGATAGATCAATGATGTTTCCATAAAATCAAATTTCACTCCACTTAATCAATAAACACAACTTTAAAAAATGCTTATTTCAGATTATAGATCAGAATACGAGTTTCGTAACATCATAAACTGTTCCTCTAGCTTAACAGAACGATAAACATTATTGGAAACGAGAAAAAAAGGACGTGATGGATTGATGAAAACAACAAAAAAACAAATTAGCAAAGACGAGTGCAGTAGCAGCGGCGATGGAAGCCACGGCAGTGACCACCGGAAAAGCCTTCACTACGGCAGATCATGCCACAATTGTGGTCGGACCAACACATATGCTTGAAGTGATGGCTCTTTGATTGACACATCCTTCCCTCAGTCCCAACAATCTCCTCTATAATTAATTTACAAAATTTCATATAAGAATGGAGATAAGATCACGTAGCAAACATTTCACACACATATATATATGCATTGTTCATTTAACGCAAGTTAGGTTTATGTAAACATACTAAAGTTTTCAAAACATAAGGATTTAGTTTGAGGTTTGGTTACTGAGCAAACTAAGAAACATAACTAGCAAGGTCTGAAACTCATGTATGGTTCCTCTTAAACAAAAACTGGCTCAATGTATTGATCAGTTCATTTATAGATGGAAGGAAAAATCTTACGAGATGAGAAGAAGACGAGAAACAAGAGGAAGGCAACGACAAATTTGTTCTCCATGTATATGATATCGAGTAACTCTTTTTCTTCTTTTATATATGAATTGCTATGCTTAACTAAATGTCTGCAGGACTCCATATATATAGAGAGTTTTCATATGCAAGTAGTTTGGTTAGGGTTTTTTTTTATGTTGTTACATAATGTACTTTAGTTAGGTTTTTTTGTTCGTTAACCAATGAGAGCACCCAAACACTAAGTTTCATGCAATTTACTAATTTACTTAGTATTTAGTAGTGAGGTGCTAATAATTTTTTCTTAAATAAATTATTTTTAGAAACGTAGTTAAAACAAGAAATTTGTAATTAAATAGTACTTTTTAATTTGTCTGAAAATTTTGAAAAGAAAAATGTTGTAAACGATGAATTTACACTCACAACAATCCAAAAATGAGTTCGAAACTCGAAAGATGCTTAGGAATAATAAAACAAATGCTATTTAAGATGTATTAAAGATTGTGAAATAGAGATAAACGAGGAACACTGGTCGGCGAAAACATTCAATGTAGGTTATTATTTTATTAATTAATAACCAATTTAGAAATTTTAGCATAATCACTTATTATCAAATCAATCATTTTAAAATTTTTTATCACATACTAGGATATTTTTAATAGTGAAAATTTATGTATAGATTTGTAGGTATTACTCAATACCCTAAAATAACACTTTTTAAAGTATTTTTTTCAAATCTAAAATCATAAATCAAATTTCCAAAATTAACACAAATAATTATGTAAAAATACTTATTTATTCTAAATAAACTATAAATAAATTTAAATTATTATATTTAGATTAATTTTTTTATTTTATGGTTTAATTTTTTTCTATTAAAATATAGTTTAAATATATTTTAATCTTAAAATTTGTGCTATTACTGAAAATTTCAACTAATAATGTTATTTTTAAAACAAAAACTTAAAAAATATTATTTTAGATAATTATCCATTTGTATTTTGAAAATATTTTAAAACTAAAATACAAAGATATAACCAGTTAGGAACATGAGAACCTAAGTTTTTTCTTCCTTGTTATTTTTGTCTTCTTATGGGGAAATGGTTAAAATAGAAAGCAAGTCACGTGCGGACGGGTGAACTTTTGTTTGTCTTCACGTGACATGGGAACTGAAATGCACAGTTTACCACACCACACAAATTTTGCTAGTCATGTGACTACCATTATTTTACCATAATCAGGCCCAACAAATATATATGGGCCTTTGCGAAAAAACAATATGGGCCTTAAACTGACTAGAGATGAAACGTTACAGAGGCCCATAAAATGTGGAATATACATTCATTAGAGTTGCGATATGTGACGATGAATATTATTTGGTAGAAACTCTCGATCATGTGTATAATCCACTCTTGTTATTTTCTGTCTACATTTTTTATGTTACATTGTAATGATTAAAATATCACATATGAATTTAACTGGCATTTCCACACATGATAGCCTAATTTTAAAGCACACACAAATTTAAAGTTTTTTTTTTGTAGAATAGAAAACAATATTATCCACAAGTAATTATTGACCATTCTCTTGAACTTATGCATGACAAAGTATGTAGCAACACCACGTGGGTTGGTAACAGCTTGGCCCACTGTAAAGGAAAACAACTCCACATGAATACATTATGAGATGTATTTTATGGGTCATAAAACCTTATTATATTATATAACATAAGGTTTGACAATCGAACTATGATATTTATTAGAACATGAAGAATGGTTATGTATCAATAAGTGTCACGCGATGGCCGACTTAAATGCTCCAAATGTAATGACTTAACTATACTTAATTAGTAACTTAGCAAGTTAGTTACGGTCGGTTGATATTGTAATACTTTTATTATAACTAATCGGAATGATACATTGGGTTTGTCTCTATTTGACCGACCTCGACCATGCCGCGTCGTGCTCCAAACACGAAATCAACATTTAAAAACGGTTAAATATTTCACTAAATTAGAGAGTTAGTTTATATTGAAATATTATGATCCAATTAGAGAGATAATAGTTTAATGACCGCTTGATTGAAGCTGTTCTCATCGGAAGTCGAGCGACCTCTTCACGTGCCTCAGTCCCATGCCCATCTCCTCCGTTTACTCCTCCATCATCGATACATCCACTTGACTGTGTGTGTGTGTGTGTGTGTGTGGGGCAATCTCAGAGCCCCATGAACGACGCTTTATAAGATTGAAGATTTTCTGAAAACGAACCCAACTCATCCAAGTGTGACTGATTTTCAACTACATCGTGCTCGTACATAAACCGTATATATATATATACACACATACAAAAGTTTCGATTTTATTTGGGAGGAAGAAGAAGAGATGGATAAGTATGAAGTTGTAAAGGATTTGGGAGCTGGGAATTTCGGTGTTGCTCGTCTTCTTAGGCATAAAGAGACTAAGGAGCTCGTTGCCATGAAATACATCGAGAGAGGTCGCAAGGTCTGATCTTTTTTCTCTTGGGTTCCTGGTTTTGAATGATTCAAGTTCACTTTTTATTGGTTTTGGAATTTGGGTGAAGCCAACGTATGATTTGACGTTTGATGAATTGATATATATTGGACTGCAGATAGACGAGAATGTGGCTAGAGAGATTATCAATCACAGATCACTTAGACATCCTAATATCATCCGATTCAAGGAGGTATTTTCTAAGACTTTGTTGATTTGTGCATAATCTTTACTACGTTAACAGAGATTAAGGGACTTAAAAAAGAGTAAATTTCAAATCATTTTGTAGGTGGTTCTGACACCAACTCATCTTGCTATTGTAATGGAGTATGCTTCTGGAGGAGAGCTCTTTGAACGAATCTGCAATGCTGGTAGATTCAGTGAAGCTGAGGTCTGAATATGTATATATATCTTCTTATTCTCAAAATCCTAACTTGGGTCTTGCTCGATTTTCGACATCTTTTTGATCTTTAATGTTTCAATCTTTCTATTTTTCCCAGGCTAGATACTTCTTTCAGCAGCTGATTTGTGGCGTGGACTATTGTCATTCCTTGGTATTTCAAATCTCATCACGGTGAAAGGAGAGATATTTGCTTTCATTTTGTATAATTTTTCATTTTGTTATGCAGCAAATATGTCATAGAGATCTGAAGCTTGAAAACACACTGCTCGATGGCAGTCCTGCGCCACTGTTGAAAATATGTGATTTTGGTTACTCCAAGGTCCATTCATTAGTCTCTTTTTTTTTTTTTTTTTGTGAAATTATCTTCCCATCATTACTTGGATTCGACCTGATAAGTCATATGTTTCCATCTCCTTGAGTAGTCATCTCTGCTTCACTCTAGACCTAAGTCAACTGTCGGTACTCCAGCTTACATCGCACCGGAAGTTCTTTCGCGAAGAGAATATGACGGAAAGGTAACATTACTCATGTCTTCAATGGTCTGATCCATACTTTTTTACTTGTTTATGGAACTATTTGCGATTGTGTAATGTAGCTTGCGGATGTTTGGTCTTGCGGTGTGACTCTTTATGTGATGCTTGTTGGAGGTTATCCGTTTGAAGACCCTGATGATCCGAGAAACTTCAGGAAAACAATTCAAGTATTAATTAACTTCAGAATTTCAAATACTTCAATCATAACTTATAGCCACCTCAATCTTAAGAGTTCTGTACCGTTTCTGTGAATGTTCTGCAGCGTATTATGGCTGTTCAGTATAAGATTCCGGACTATGTCCACATATCCCAGGAGTGTAAACACCTTCTCTCTCGCATATTTGTCACTAACTCTGCTAAGGTACTTTCTCTCATTTCTCTTTGAGTTAAAAACCCGTTTTGAGTTTCCACTTTCTATGTTCCAATCTTTTGATAAAATTATAAATTTGCGCAGAGAATCACACTAAAAGAGATCAAGAAGCATCCGTGGTACTTGAAGAATTTACCAAAGGAACTTACAGATTCTGCTCAAGCGGCGTATTACAAGAGAGACAACCCGAGCTTCTCTCTTCAAAGCGTGGCAGACATAATGAAGATCGTAGGAGAAGCAAGGAGTCCACCTCCGTCTTCAAGTGCCGTCAAGGGCTTTGATGAAGATGAAGAAGAAGAGGTTGAAGAAGAGGAAGAAGAAGAAAAAGATGAGGATGAAGAGGAAGATGATGAATATAAGAAGCATGTCAAAGAGGCACATTCTTGCCAAGAGACTTCCAAAGCATAAGAAACGAAATTTGCAATCTGTTGTTTAATACTACAAACTCTCTGTTCGTTTATGTGAATTCGAAGATCTATATGCAATTGAATCAAAATCAGCCAGCTCTCTTTTGACGTTAAAGATCCATTAGACAAACAGGAACAACCACCTCCTTTGTAAATAGCAGGGTTCCAAACTAAGTGAAAGGAAGTACCTTTCTTCGTATACATAACCAGATCTCATGGTGCTATATTTTAATTTCACAACACTAGAGAGATGGGGTAGCAGCAACACACACAACACAAACTTCTTTTCTGTGAATTTAACAAAACCTAGAAAGAACAAGCGTAAAAGAATACATATATCTGTCATGAGACAGAGCTTTGGTTGTTTCACTCATTGAAGTCTATGCTTCCACTGCATGAGCTGCTACCATCGCGGCTATGCAAAGAAAAGCCTCTCATATGACCTGGTAAACCTGAAGCACCGTCGACTCTCTTCTCCTTGAAGAATTTTTCCCTCTCAATGTGTTTTGCAGGTGGTGGTGGAATCACAACAGGCGGGGATTGCGAATGGCTATCACCATCCCGTGATCGCTCCTCTGATGGTAAAGGACGAATAAGTGGGCGGTTGAGTCTTTCGCTATGGATTGATGATCCAGGTAGGCCTTGTAGAGGTGATGGTTCTTCTTCATCCTCAGGCTTTGCTCTAGCTTTCCCTTTTCGCAATCTGGAAGCACATATTCACATTGGATCCTTGGACTTAGCATCAAGAATACTCATTTTAAACTCCAAGAACCTTATGTGGCAATCAACTTTGTAACTTTCAATTTAGAGATTGAGCAATATAAAGGGACAGACCTTCTGAATAACTGTTCAGGCTCCTCTTCCTCATCCTCTTCTTCAAGCTTAAGACAGGCTGGATTAGAGATAGAGCTGCTTGATTCAATATTTGCACTGGAAGCCTTTGGCTCGAGTTTTTTCTGGTGACCGTTTGAGATAGGACGGATAGGTTCAAGATTGGAATGAAATCCATTGGATGTAGTAGACCTGCTAGGCACCGTGATTTTATCAGACAGCAAGTCTTCGTGTCTACTGAGAATTCTCTGAAGTTGCTCATTCAGTTCAATTGCTTTCGAAACTGCTTTTTCATCCCTGCATAAACAAAATTGGTTGATGTACGTCAAAAGACAAACGCTTTTAACATGTTCTCTAAACCAAGAGAGGCAGGAAACTTGCCTCGATGTCATGACAAGGTGCATTACACGCTCTTTCTGAAACGAACATTGCTCGACAAGATCAAGAGTAAACTCATCTCTTGCCCCCTGGATGGACAAAAGTGGAAGTCATCTCTCAGGCTAGAAGATCAAAAAAGGGAACTAAAAGGTAGCTGTTTAATGGAGGTAACAATACGAAGTCAAGAGGTATATTATATACCCCGGGATTTTGATCATCCACTGCATCAAGCACTTCCTTCAAAACTTCTAGTGCAGTACTAGCCTTTTGTAAAATGCTAAAAGCAAAGAGGTTAAGCAGATGTCTCTTAACAACAAGAAAAAGTTTAGGTAGCTGATATGTGGAAAAGATACCTAGAAGAAGAGGCAGTTTGAGATTCTCGCTGCTGCATTGTTGCAGTCCCCTCATTTCTAGCAGATGCAAGTTGTTCATTGAGTGTATTTCTTGGAATAGCTTGCGCAGTGACCACAACTGGTGGTGTTGAATTAGATCGCTGAGGAAACTTAACTCCTGCGTGCTGAAGGTAACAGAAGATAGCAAAAAGAAAAGCTTGCACTCTTATATACATTCGCTTCTTCAAGAACAAAATCACATAATTAGAATGTTCTCATTTCAAACTCACCACTAAATCATAGTATGCTGTAAAATACTGAGGAAATTTCCCTGAAGCGCCACCAAGGGCAGTTTGTGTTGCATCAAGAAGGAGAAAAATCCTCTCTCTAACAGGCAAATCCGACTAATAGAAGTATTCAAAAATGTAAACCAAGCAATATACAAATTAAAATAAGCAGCTTAAAGCACAAAATTTGGCGAAGTAAAATCCAGATACAGAGATGAACATACTTTTTTCTTTACTATCTTCACAAGTGTGGGGAGTACACCCGTATCTATAACCTGCTTATAAATATTCTCTCCAATATTATTCATCAACATCTCAAGCAACTGCAAACAAAAATTAAATAACAGTTCCCATTACCAAAATATTCAAGGTTACATCATTCTCCTTAGGGTAAACGATAGATCGAGACCATGGGCTTACCTGGACAGCATATAGTTGAGTATTTGGGTTCTTACTTCCCAAGCGTTTTTTGATAGCCTTGATAACATCTTTAGATTGCCTGTTTACAGTATAGACGAGCTCATATATATATATATCAAACTAAAATAAAGGTATGTCCAAGACGACGCAGAAGTAAAATGTCGATTTATCTCACTCACATAATCCTAGAGGGTGATGAAAAATCAAACAACAACAGTTAAAATACTGGTGAACATATCGCCTTTTGCAGAAGAAAAAGGGAGCAGACTGTTGTGGTCTAAGCTTCAAAACATCACTAGCGTCGTACTTATACCAGACGATTTGAAACGCTATATGGCTTTTCATACCTTTCATCTCGAGCGGCTAGTTCACAGATCTCAATGTTTTTGGCCCAGTCCACATCAGCAAGCTTTTCACTTGTTGCAGAATTAACAAGATCCGCAGCCATTTTTAGCTATCTGTATGACCACCCAAGATACATTTTTATAATAGAACCAGAAAGAGCACAGATCTATTGCAGCTTGGCAAAACCAGAAACTCAGAACCAACCAAAAAGGTTCATGGTGGATCAGTACGAAAACCTACATTTGACTGTTATATGAGTTTTGCTTCCCAATACAGCTTTGAATGTGTAATAGATTCTACTCTGCAAACAATGAAATCATGTCAGATAGGATGAAAGAAATGGGTTTTACTATCAGGATTATATCACAACCTGACAAAACAAGAGAATCGCCAACAGATTCCACTGAGAAAATTACTAGAATTTGGAAACATATATTCCAAACTATGCATGTCTAGACAAAGCCTAAGCTTCTTCTCACTCTCTCTTTTTTTCCCGTCTACTTCAACCAAATCCCATAAACCCACAAGAATACCGTAGATAGATCAAAAAGACAACCCACAAAAACCTAGCAACTGGAGATTTTCGATAAAAGTCTTCAAATTATACTTTCTCAAGCATGAAGTACTTCAAGTCAATCTCAGAACCAGAAACAAATATTATGAACACGAGGATAGAGTAATGGACGAAATATGAAATGGATAAAAAGGGAAGAGAAACGAATAATAACATAGAAGAAGTTCGTAAATTTCCTTCCTCCGATCAAAAATTATCATCTTTCCCCATTCTTAGTGTCTCCAACTGCCCAAAAACTCAAACCCAAATCTAGGAAAGAAACACAAGTTGAGGAAAACGGAATAAAACCGAATAATTTGATCCAAACAAAAAAATCTAGCTGTCGAGAACAATCTGACCCACAAATAGATCTCAAACAAGAAACAAGACAAACAAGTAATTTCAGTGGATGACGATAGAGTAAAAAGTAAAAACCCTTACTCACTTGCGAACACGGAGAGGATAACGAAGGCGAAAGCGAACACAGACTTGATAAACCCTAATCAACTTGAGCATTTCACAGAAAAGAAAACAAGAAGAAGACAGGGAGCCAGATTGGTAATACAAAAAAAAAGAAAAGAAAAGGCAAAAGATGAAAGACGAAGCCTTTGCCCCTCTTCTTCGCCCGATATAGAATTAATTCCTAAATAATCCTTAAAAAACAGTAATCTGTACTGATGATAACTAATTAAAAAAATCTAATAGAAATAAAGGAGAAAAAGAGAAATAATCAAAGGCTGAAGCAACAGAGCACCGCCATGAGAGAGAGAGAGAAAAAAAATATATACTTTCTCTTGGTAAAGTGTTGGCGCGGGGAAGAGAGATAAAACTAAAGTCACAACTGACAGCCTGGATGACTGCCACGTGTCATACCTTTTTTAATTACGACACCCGAAAAAATCTCGGGAAAAAACTTTTGTTAGTTGTCTCTCTCGAAACGTCCCTTGAGTTCTTCCTATTTTCGTATATTTACCTTTACTTGTTTTTGGTAAAGTAATATTTATCTCCAAATTACACTTCGAAATCTTTGTGAAAATAATTAATAATAGGATAATTGTCAAAAATATATTTTTAAAAATTTTATTTTAAATATAGCATTAAAAACTCTATGTAAACTAATGGTTGACTATTTTCGGATCATGCAGTTTTTGCATAATGATAAATTACAAATGGAAAAATGATACTGGTCGAAAAATAATTACGAGACAAATTCAAAGGTAGTTAGCTAACATTTAAAACTCTTAACAACCAGGTTGACCTTGTTAGTTTTATAGAAAAACAAATAGATTTGACCTTAACAAATTATCAAGTACCAAGACTATCTAATTTCTCGTCGTGTTGTGTATGGGTAAGCTAATTAGTACATTTAAACTTATAAAAATAACAGAATTACATGAACGTATGGGTATAGTGAGTATCATAACTTTGTTATAAATTTCTAAAACGTTTTACAATATTTCTTTTAAATTTGTAAATTTTATATCAATTTTATATTGTAGGTTTAGAGACTAACAATTTGACATATTTTAGTAGTTTCTGTTATTATACTATAATAGTTGTGATTTCCAGCTTTAAAATATTTTTTGGAATAGTATATAATGATTATTTAATTATGGTATATATATACTAATTTTGAAGATATAACATAAATTTACCAAACCAATTTCAGTTTTAATTTTCTAATTTTCAATTTAGTAAACATAAAATATAGTTGAGCTATTTTCGTATTAACATTTTACATTTATTTATGCATACGTTATGTAATTTCAAAAAATGAATAAACTAAAGTGCATTGATAATATAGTATTTCATATTTGAACTTAAGTTTTTCTTTTTGACATTATATTTAAGTTTTTTATTTTTGATTCCCGTTTTAATTATTAACAACATAAAAATATATGAATTAAATTTAGAGGTTTCTGCTAGCTGTTTTCCTGCCCAAATGATCCATAATTTGTTGAGCAGGCCCTGCTGGTACCGTACATCTTTCAACATAAAATCCACCAAATTATTTGGAGGAGAAATCGAGATTGAGTAACAAAGACTCTCTATTGAAGTTTTGAATGATTACAAGAGTATTTGCAGTATAATGAATGGTAGGTGTGTTACAATACAGTATTATGATGGTAAAACAGTTAAGTTATAGTTAGACCTTTGTACACTAATCAAAACAAATTTTGATTTACGTATTGCCCTAAACTTTCTAAAATCATACACTTACGTTCCAACAATTCAAGGCGTTTCAGCACACGATTATACGTTGTCGTTTTGAAGTTCTTATTTATTCATTAAGACCACTGAATCTCTTTGAATCCTCACTTGACTGAACCCTCTCACTTGCCTCCAATTTTCAGGCCACCGGAGACGTGAACTCCGTCTATTACTGTTATGGTTCTCACAAATATAGTTAAAGCTATGCCTTTTAAGTTCCCTTTGCGAATACGATTCTGCACTCATTCTCTTTCGGGTTCTCGTATCGCTTCCTTGAATGCCAGTCCACTAGCTTATTATTCTTCTTGCTCAGTCCCTTTTCTCTCTCGGATAATCTCCTTTAGGTTGAATTATTTTGCAGTCGGGTCTTGCATAAACTTCTCTACTCGTCCGAACAGAGACATACCCGAAATCGGGGGGAGGAGTCGAGATGAAGGATATTTCCGCGCGTCAAAGAGCTTGATTGAAGACGAGGAGGATCTCAGTAATTGGGTAAGCGATTTGAGGCCTGGATCTTTTCGTGTCCGTCTAACGAGTGATGATGAGGATTCGGGTCCGGAAGTGGATCGTAGCGGGGGAAGAAACCAAGACAGGAGAGGAAATCGCAGCCAAGTTGAATCTTTTAGGGATAAGCGGTATGGTGATAGAGAAAGTGGACATAGTGTTCGGATTCAAGGAAGGAGTAGTCAAGGGACTTTTCGTGGGAGGCAGGAGAGAAGTTTGGACTCAAAATTCAGGAGAGATAGAGAAGACTACAAGGGTTTACGGAAGCGGGGTGATCTTTTTGAGGAAGAAAGTAGTGATGAGGATGGGAAGAGTTTAGCTATGGGAGACATTGGGGATTTTCTTAGTGAAGATGAAGAGGAGGAGGACGAGGATTATGAGTTTCTTAAGAAGAAAGCGGCTTCTGCTTTTGGGTTTGATAAGGAGAAGGTTGTAGAAGCGAATAGTGTAAGGAATGCATTTGATGTTAAAACTTCAGATTCTTATTTGACCAAGACAAGGTACATTGATGAAAATCTAAATTTTTCTCTGTAGTGTTGAATTCTCTGAGAGTCGACCAAGCTCAGAGTTTTGCTTGATTGTAATTTGTAATTAGGTTGCTGCAGAGTTGTTCTTTTTTCTTTGTGAGTAAATCATATTGAGCTGTTTGCATGAGAGTACGATATATGGTAAATTGTTTTTTTTTAACAGATTCGATCAGTATCCATTGTCTCCCTTATCGCTAAAAGCAATCAAGGATGCTGGATACGAGACAATGACTGTTGTGCAGGAAGCTACTCTCCCTATAGTTCTCAAAGGTATATATTTTTTGGTGTTTATTGGATTAACAACGCAGAACGAAAATAATACTATGTTTTAGAAACTGAATCACCACCTGTCTTGAACTAGAATTTATGTGATTCCTCAAGTTTACAAGGACTTCCATTTTGTAGCCGTTATGTTTTTTTACATTAATTCCGTGGTTTCTTCGGCACTCACTGTTTTTATCCAGGTAAAGATGTCCTAGCTAAAGCCAAAACAGGAACTGGGAAAACTGTAGCGTTTTTGGTGAGCCTTACCTTGAATATAATAAGTTGGCCACTTGGTAATAGGTTGGAACTATGATTGGCATTTGTCTTTATTGTTGATTTTTTTTCTTTTTAAGCTTCCATCAATCGAAGCAGTTGTCAAAGCTCCTCCTATAAGCCCGGATAATAAGCGACCCCCAATTCTTACACTTGTGATATGCCCAACTAGAGAACTTGCCACTCAAGCTGCTACAGAAGCAAACACCTTGCTGAAGTATCATCCATCTATTGGTGTTCAAGTTGTGATTGGAGGCACCAGACTTGGTTTAGAGCAAAAGCGTATGCAAACAAATCCTTGCCAGGTGAATATTGTATGCCATGGTTTATTTATAAAGTTGAGGCCCAACTTTCTTTAGAGCAAATCCTTAAAGTTCCTTCAATATTTTGGTCTCCAATATAATAAGTTCAATTTGAAAATTTTAGATTTTAGTGGCTACGCCTGGAAGGCTCAAAGACCATATCGAGAATACTCCAGGATTTGCAACAAGGTTAATGGGTGTGAAAGTCCTTGTGCTTGATGAAGCTGATCATCTTTTAGACATGGGCTTTCGTAAGGACATTGAGAGAATAATTTCTGTGGTTCCTAAGGAGAGACAAACTTTTCTATTTTCCGCCACAGTACCTGAAGAGGTCTATCTCATTCTCTTGCATAATTCTTTTCGTTTCGGTTTCTATTGCCTTAATCCCTTTTTGTAACGGGCCTTGATTTGTGTCTTTTTGTTGTAAAGGTTCGCCAAATATGCCTTATTGCTCTGAGGCGGGATCATGAGTTTGTCAATTGTGTTCAAGAAGGCACTGGAGAGACGCATCAACAGGTCAGACAACTGCACATGATTGCATCGCTGGACAAACATTTCTCTCTTCTATACACACTTCTTCGAGAACACATTTCCGGTAACCTAGACTATAAGGTACAAAAATCATCCCAGCGGCAGTCACAGACTCACAGACTGCTCTGACTAATATTTTTCTCTTTCTGACTAACTCTGTGGCTCCTGAAAGGTCATTGTCTTCTGTACAACTGCTATGGTTACAAAATTAGTGGCTGATCTACTTGGTGAGCTTAACTTAAACGTGAGGGAGATCCATTCCAGAAAACCACAGAGTTACAGGACAAGGGTTTCTAATGAGTTCCGCAAATCCAAGGGTTTGATTCTCGTAACATCTGATATATCAGCTCGAGGAGTCGATTACCCTGATGTGACCCTTGTTTTACAGGTAAAATCAATCATACAAGAGTATAAACTCTTACCTCAACGTCAGTTAAAAAATATACTTTGGTTTATAAAAAATTGTATACGTTTATTTACCTGTACAGGTGGGATTGCCAAAAGACAGAGCACAATATATACACAGACTCGGTAGAACCGGGAGAAAAGGGAAGGAAGGAGAAGGCATATTGTTGTTGGCACCATGGGAGGAATACTTTCTATCATCTCTTAAAGACTTACCAATCACTAAGTCTCATCTGCCATTAATAGAACCAGAAACTGTGAAAAAGGTTAAGCCTTTTTTCATATCTTACTAATCTTGGCAAAAGCCTTTCTTTGCTTCAAGGAGATAAAACTTAGAATCTAAAATGTAACACAAATACCAAATCTCTTTGAGTTAGCTGATGGTATGAGAAACTCAACTTGTGGGAGTATGAATGAACAGGTGCAAAAGGCGCTATGCCATGTCGAGATGAGGAACAAGGAAACGGCGTATCAGGCTTGGTTGGGTTACTACAACTCACAGAAGATGATTGGAAGAGACAAAGACAGGCTTGTGGAGTTGGCTAACGAGTTTAGCCGTAGTTTGGGACTTGACAATCCTCCCGCTATACCAAAACTTATTCTTGGTAAGATGGGTCTCAAAAATGTTCCTGGTCTTAGAGCCAAGTAGATAATCTTTGTTTTCTTGTCTTTGTATTAAAGTTCTTTTCCTTTATATTTTTAATTTTAACTCTTGCAGTATCGACTTGTTTAATTAAACTAAAGTTCCCAAATTGTAATTGATATTATTCAGTGTCCAAGTATAATACAAAGGTGTTAACTAATCTTATTGATTTTTTCTTAAATCAGAAACTTTAGCAAAAATAAAGTTGGGATATTAATATATTTTGAAATGAACAATACTCAGTTTTATTATGTGCGTATCATTGCAATCATAAAATTAAAGAGCAAGAGGTTTCTTAAAAAAAAATTAGATCCATAATTTTTTTAAGTACTTTTTAAACACACAACTTTCGATTTTTTTCAATTTACAACCCAAAAATATTGTATATGTCTCTTGAGAAAAATATACATGTAAAATAAACACAAAATAAGATTTTAATTTGTAATAATAGTCATAGTTTCCAAGCAAAATAAGATAACGTTAATTACGTAGAGAAGATAAATACGTGGATCGTGACAGAAACGGATATACACGTGGATGTGGACCCCAGAGTTGGGCATGTTTAAAACGCAATCAAATCACACACGCACTATCTGCGCGTGAGTTACACCTCTAGGGACTATTTTTATTAAATTTTGGTCAAACTGGGAAAAACCAAATTGCTCCTCACAGGCTTGTTTATCCTGTCAAGTGTCTCTTTCACACAAAACTCCAGTCGATCGTCATTTTTTCCTCCGCTGTATTTGCATGGCGTTTGCTCCCATTCTACGCCGCGTCTCCGCCGCTAAGAATCTCTTTTCGTTATCTAGACTCGCCGTTGGATCTTCTCCCTCCGTAAGATCACTCCAAACCGGAGCTTCCGGTGATGATTTTCATCACTCTCCGCCGTCTTCCATGGCTGGTTATCACGTGAGCTCCGGCGGATTCATGCGCGGAGCCGTGTATCGCGAGCCCAATAAACCTCTAACCATCGAAGAGTTTCATATTCCTCGGCCTAAATCCAATGAAATTCTCATCAAAACCAAGGGTATAAAAATTCTTCCCCAAATGCTGTGATTTTATTGGATTAGTGTTCACGCAATCTGTAGGATCCGAGAGTTCAAAATTTTAGTGTTCATTTTTCATTTCGTTTGTGCCAGCTTGTGGAGTTTGCCACTCTGATCTTCATGTGATGAAAGGAGAGATACCATTCGCTAGTCCTTGTGTTATTGGGCATGAGATAACTGGTGAAGTAGTTGAGCATGGTCCACTTACTGATATCAAGATCATTAAAAGGTTTAATTCTTTGTTTTCTCTCCTGAAACACTAATGGAATCGCATATGTTTTGATTAAATCCTGAATGTTTTAATTTTTCTTTTCAGATTTCCAATCGGGTCTCGTGTAGTCGGAGCCTTTATTATGCCTTGTGGAACCTGTTCCTATTGTTCTAAGGTGAGGAGGAAATTGTAGAGCTTTCATCGGATTTTCTTATCTGAGACTCGTTAAGCTTTTATTACTCGGATACAGGGCCATGATGATTTATGTGAAGATTTCTTTGCTTACAATAGAGCCAAGGGAACTCTTTACGATGGTGAAACTCGTCTGTTTTTGCGGCATGATGGTATAATTGAATCTGATTAAGCTTCTTAAACAGTAGTGGGACGGTGGAGAACCATGATAGTTTCACCTAATCGAATTCTCAATTTCCTGCAGATTCACCTGTTTATATGTACAGTATGGGAGGGATGGCTGAGTACTGTGTTACTCCAGCTAATGGGTTAACCCCTCTACCAGAGTCTTTGCCCTACAGTGAATCTGCGATTCTAGGGTGTGCTGTTTTTACAGCATATGGTGCTATGGCTCATGCTGCTGAGATCCGTCCTGGAGATTCAATTGCAGTAATTGGAATTGGTGGTGTTGGCTCCAGGTATGTTAAAGGTGTCATCACCGTTTCTTGCCTGATTTGAGGATAGTTGCAACCTGATTTGGTTTCATTTTCTTCTTGTATGACCATAAGGTCCATAACCATCTTTGAGTTGTGCTTCAGTTGTTTGCAGATAGCGAGGGCTTTTGGAGCATCTGACATAATTGCTGTGGATGTTCAGGATGATAAGTTGCAGAAGGCCAAGAGTCTTGGTGCTACTCATATTGTCAATGCCGCTAAAGAAGATGCTGTTGAAAGGATAAGAGTATGGCCGATTGACCTGTTCATTTTGTTGTATATAAACCATTGATTGATATTGATATGAAAAACTGTAATTTTTTCAGGAAATAACCGGTGGGATGGGTGTTGATGTTGCTGTTGAAGCCTTGGGAAAGCCTCAAACTTTCATGCAGTGCACGCTAAGTGTGAAAGATGGTGGAAAAGCTGTGATGATTGGACTCTCTCTAGCTGGCTCCGTTGGAGAAATAGACATAAACCGACTTGTTCGTAGGAAGGTTTGGCTTCTTGCTTTCTCGACCTACTTAGAACATCTTTAGTGCTGCAAATGTCTTAAGGTCATGATATTGAATCTCTCTCTCCCTCTATCTCTCTCTCTTTTTCTGTGAAGATAAAAGTAATAGGCTCATATGGAGGAAGAGCAAGACAGGATCTTCCTAAAGTAGTGAAATTGGCAGAGTCAGGGGTTTTCAATCTGACAGACGCGGTTTCAAGTAAATACAAGTTTGAAGATGCAGGAAAAGCATTTCAAGATCTCAACGAAGGAAAAATCGTTAGCCGAGGTGTTGTTGAGATATTGTAAACTAAAGTGTTTTGATTCAGGTTTGGTAATGACTGCTGCGTACCTGATTCACTGAAGGTCTTTGTAGTTGCAACAGTCTTCAGAAAAGTTCATTGTTATCTGACTTTTGTTGGGTCTGCTTCTATGTCCGTAACAATATACTCTTAAGTCATCCTTTATGAACCTTTGTTGTTGAGAATAAATTGTGGTGAAGAATGAATGTTACTTGATGTTTTTGTTTCAACTAGATTCAAGTTATGTCGGAATTTTGAAACATAGGACCTCACTTATATGTAAAATCTTGATGAGAAATTTCCAAATTCTGATAATTTACATATTGATGGTTTTGTAAAATAATAAAGAAAAGGAAAAGAAAAGTATAGTTGAGTACTCTAATATATTTATAAAATAGTTGGACTAAGTGGCCAAACTACAAATTTACTTTCCATTCTCAGCGTCGGCTGCTTCATAACGTCACCGTTTTGGAAACGCAATCCTTCTTCCGTCTCACCGGAATTTTCTCGCTATTGTCTATTCTCCTCCGTCGCCGACGCTAGCCAAGCTGAGCTCTTCCTAATTTTTTCTTTCAACATTTATCCGGTCGCCTTATCTGGTCAGATCCTTTACGTGTTTCTATTTCCCTTATCGTTGATTTAGTAAGAAAAAAACAAAAAAAATAGATCGTATAGGTCTCGAGCTAAGCTTTAATTGGAATTTGGAATTGGTATTGAATCTTTAGGTTTTTGATTAGGTTAAAAGCACCGTAGCTCTGGGCATGGAGTTTTAGGGTTTTCCTCTGGTTATTTTGTCTCTGGAGCTGAATTTCATCATGTTTTCCATTGAATAATATTTCAAGATGAGAGGAGCCAGAGATTTAATCAGACGTAAATTGCTGAAACTTTGAAGTCTTAGTTTCAGATTTTGTTCTGAGGAAGTTTTTCTGAGGTGTTTGAGTTATTAGCTAATTCTATTAGAATATAGTTTTTTGTGGGTATAGGATAAGTCCTGTGAAGATTCTCAGATTGGTTGCCTTTTACATGTATTCCTTTCCACAAAGTCACGTCCTTTGGTTGATTTTCCAAATTTTTGCTCATTTTTTCAGGAAAACTATTATTCAAAACTTCAAAGAGGAAACCGGAATGGTTTCGTTTTGTTAGGCTCTACTGTTTTCGATCAGCATAGTAACGATATTTAGGCCACGAGTACAAAAAGCAATGGGAGATGGAAGTAGCACCAGATCCAACAGCTCGAACAGCGGTAGTGAGAAACCAGAGTGGCTGCAACATTACAATCTCGTTGGTAAGATTGGTGAAGGGACTTATGGTCTCGTTTTCTTAGCAAGAACCAAGACTCCGCCCAAAAGACCAATTGCCATCAAGAAGTTTAAGCAGTCAAAAGACGGAGATGGAGTTTCCCCAACTGCAATCCGCGAGATCATGTTGCTCAGAGAGATTTCCCATGAGAACGTCGTGAAGCTTGTGAACGTCCACATCAATTTTGCAGACATGTCTCTGTATCTTGCCTTTGATTACGCTGAGTATGATCTTTATGAAATCATCAGGCACCACAGAGACAAAGTCGGTCATTCGATAAACCAGTACACAGTTAAATCTTTGCTCTGGCAGCTTCTCAATGGATTGAACTATCTCCACAGTAATTGGATCATACACCGAGATTTGAAACCATCAAATATCTTGGTTATGGGTGATGGAGAAGAACATGGAATAGTGAAGATAGCTGATTTCGGCCTTGCACGGATATATCAAGCTCCGCTGAAACCGCTATCAGATAACGGAGTTGTGGTCACAATATGGTACCGTGCGCCAGAGCTGCTTCTTGGCTCAAAGCACTACACAAGCGCCGTAGATATGTGGGCAGTTGGATGCATATTTGCAGAATTACTGACTCTCAAACCATTGTTCCAAGGAGCGGAGGCGAAATCATCTCAAAACCCTTTCCAAGTAGATCAACTCGATAAGATCTTCAAGATCTTAGGCCACCCGACGATGGATAAATGGCCAACGCTCGCTAACCTTCCGCACTGGCAATCCGATCTTCAACACATTCAAGGTCATAAATACGACAGTGCGGGTCTCCACAACGTGGTTCACCAAAATTTAAAAAGTCAGGCTTATGATCTCTTATCCAAAATGCTGGAATATGACCCGCTAAAGCGGATCACAGCTTCACAGGCACTAGAACACGAGTATTTCCGGATGGAACCTTTCCCGGGACGGAATGCATTTGTAGCCTCCCAACCTATGGAGAAGAATGTGAATTACCCGACTCGTCCTGTCGATACAAACACGGATTTCGAAGGCACAACGAGCATCAATCCGCCTCAAGCAGTAGCAGCAGGAAATGTAGCAGGGAACATGGCAGGAGCTCATGGAATGGGCAGTAGATCAATGCCAAGACCAATGGTTGCACATAACATGCAGAGGATGCAACCACAAGGCATGATGGCTTATAATTTCCCTGCACAGGCAGGAATGAACCCGAGTGTTCCAATGCAGCAGCAGCAACGTGGGATGGCTCAACCGCACCAGCAGCAACAACTAAGAAGGAAAGATCCCGGAATGGGTATGTCCGGTTACGCACCTCCTAACAAGACCAGACGTCTGTAAAGATCATACGGTAAAATCGAATATCATCAATCTCGATTTATCGTAGCACTAAATTCCGATTTGCTTTTAGAGTAGACTAGATTGTATTGGAGCATGTGATTTCCTTGCTATTCATATGGATGCATTCTGTAGTTTTGTAAAAACATCATCTCAAAGTGTTTTTCTAATCTAAGTTTTGATTATTATTTTTAATGGTCTTTGTTGCTTCAAAAGTTCAAAGTTATATATGAATTAAACAGGAGTACTGTAATCAACATCAAATTGATTTAATTTAATTAGATGTAAAAATGCCCATGCAACTAATTATTCAGAAAAAAACATATTATTACGTAGAGGGTGTAATATATAAACAACACTGGGCATGCCAGTTTGATTTATGCAATCATTACAAGCCTATGAATGGTTTTAGTTTGGTTTCAAAATTAACTTAATTTTACGGTCATTGGAACTAAGAGACCTGAACATGTCAATGAGTTTCAATGAGTCTGAATGAGTTTGAGTATTATAACATATATTTATCACACACATTGTGTAGATAATGGCGTTTGTAATTGAATATATCTACTAGAAAACAAATATTAATTCAAAATAAGCATGTTAGACGTAATGCAATAATTCAATACCTCTTATAGTCTTATTATATAATTTGGTGGACATATTGAAATATTAATAGTGTTTATTTGTGGAAAGTGAATTACTTACGCCAAAAATCAAAATATATAGTAATCACCGATACTGTCATCCTACTCTGGTAGGTTAACGATCATCTTCCACAATAATCATTTCATTAATTAATAAAATTAAATTAAAATTTATAAGCTATATATGATCTAAAGATTACAGAAGTTTTCGATCAAAAATATTATTAGATAGCTTGAAAGAAAGAAAGAAAATTTGGAATTGAGAGATAAACTAGCCTCTACAATTATTTTTAATATATTATTCGAAAAATATTTTTAAAAAATAATTTTATCATGATGTGTTATTAACAGAAATATCATTTTAACATATTATCGTGAGTTTCAAATAAATATATAAACAAGTTTAAATTACTAAAATAATTATAATATATGTCATTATTATAAATTCGGTTAGAAAATCAATATATTTTATTAAATTAAGCAAAAATATTATTAAATTCATAAAATAATTATTTTTATTTCTTTAATTTACATATATAAAATTTAATATTAAAATTAATTTTAAATGAGACCTAAAATTATATAAATATTTAATTATATTTAATAATAAATAATATTATATAATTTATCAATATTTTTTCAAAGAACATGTGTATAAATCTAGTTTTTTTTGTCACTTGATCACAACGTACCAACTCAATAGCTCAATATCTTCGAACGAAAATTTATCACCCTCTTGCGAATGATGGTAAAGTCGAACTCCACACCTATAAAATACAAGTAAAGATGGTAGCAATTGATCTATAAATCTAGTTAGTTTTATTAAAGTTGAATGTACCCAAAATATTATAATGATATCTAATACGTATTTAATTATAGTGATCAATTAATATCTTTTTGTTGTTGGAAAATTGCTAAGAATAAAATTTAGGGAGTTGACAAATGCGACGTTCAAAATGTAGCTTTAGGATTATATAAATCAACTGTATCTTACGAACACGATCCGCCATTGTTTCCGACGAAACAAAGCAGAAGAGAGTGAACTGAAAACCATGGATATGGAGAAAACCCAAAACATATCTCCTTCCTCTCTCCTGGCTGAGACGATCCCAACGGAGAAGGAGACATCATCGGCCATTACGTTCAAAAGCGACGATGTCCCCGTCATTGATTTAAGTAACCCTGACGAAGAACTCGTGGCGCGTACGGTGGTCAAAGCAAGCGAAGAGTGGGGGATTTTCCAGGTGATTAATCACGACATCCCGGCGGAGCTGATACGGCGGCTAAAGGAAGTTGGGACGGAGTTTTATAAGCTTCCAGAGACGGAGAAGGAAGCCGTAGCGAAGCCACATGACTCCACGGACTTAGAAGGATACACAACGAATTACAAGAAATGGGCCGACCATCTCTTTCACAGAATCTGACCACCGTCGAGAATCAATTACAGATTTTGGCCTAAGAATTCTCCAGATTACAGGTAACGAGATCTACACAAACTAATCATCAGCTTTCTCGGATTTATTTAAATTTGTTTTATTTACAATTTACAGGGAGGTGAATGAGGAGTACGCAAAGCATATAAAGAAGCTATCGGAGAAAATCATGGAGTGGTTATCAGAAGGTTTAGGGTTACATCGCGATGCGTTGAAAGAAGGTCTCGGCGGAGAAAAGGTGGAATATTTGATGAAGGTCATCTTCTATCCGCCGTGTCCCGATCACGATTTGATCTACGGAGCTCCGCACCACACCGATCTCAATGGAATCACATTCATAATCGCTGATGAGGTAGAAGGACTTCAGACATTCAAGGATAGCAACTGGATCGACGTCAAGTATGACGATTCAGGGATTATCGTCATCATCGCCGATCAAATCACGGTAAGAAAATTCTGAAAACTCACAATTTTTTGAGTTTTGTTTAGTTTCTTGTTGCGGAAATGTGGATTTTTTGTGCAGAGGATGAGCAATGGAAGGTATAAGAGTGGGGAGCATAGAGCGACGATGGATACGGAGAAGACAAGGATCTCGTGGCCGGTTTTTGCGGAACCTAACCTTGATCACGTCGTCAGAACTTTGCCGGAGCTAATTACCGGCGACGATAATGTTCCCAAGTTTAAGCCTTATGTTTACAGAGACTACAAATTTCGTAAGATGAAAAAACTTCCTCTTGACTGAGAAGAAATCACATAATAAATCAGAAACAGAAGAGACGGTCATGAACTACTCTTTTCTTTTTTAATTGGACTATTGTGATTGCTTATCTGCCCTAATAAATTAATGTTTGAAGTTTTCAGATAATAATTCCCGAATTTACAGTATTCAATCTATTATCTCTAATATATTATTTAATAATCATTTTAAAAAAATAAATTTATTTCTGTTATTAACAGAAATCATAATATGGTGTTATCAATATGTATTAATATGTTTAAAGTTATTAATATGTTTAAAGAATCAATATATTTTATTAAATTAACTAAAAATATTATTAAATACATTAAAAATAATTATTTTTTTCTTAATTTACATATACAAAAATTAATATTAAAAATAATTTTAAATAAAAGTTAAAATTATATAAATATTTAATTTATATTTACTAATAAATAATATTATATAATATACCAATATTTTTTTCCGGTGGATATAAATCTAGTTAATATGAATTGACTTCAAATGGTAACGTTACTTTTTTTTATTTTATCTTTAACTTATATTAATAATAAGAAACCCCAGAAACTGAAAATAGAAAAACGTTTTATTTTGCCAATAGAAAATGTATTTCCAAAGTTTCTAAATAACTTCAAATGCAAACAGTGAAACAAATGTTTTTAAAACTTACCCATCGATCGACGGATTGTATCGGACGGTGGAAATGTGTGTTGGTCTCTCTCGACGGAAATAATGGGGATAGAACATCATTGGTCTTTTCTAACATAATTACGCAATTAACAGACCGGACTGAAGAAAATAAAACTCACTACACAATAATTATCCATTTCGTTCATCAAACCGCGCCTACGCAAACTTCCTCAAAACAGAGGTTTGTGAAACAGAAATTTCTACAACATTCTAGATCCTACCGAGGACCCTCTCGGCCGCAGAAATCGTGAACTGTATATCCTCTGGAGTGTGAGCCAAGCTAGTAAACCCGGCCTCGAACTGTGACGGTGCAAAGTAAACACCTTCTTCCAACATTCCCCTGAAAAACCTACCAAACTTCTCCGTGTCGCTTTTCTTTGCGTCTGCAAAGTTGTAGATTGGTCCTTGCGCGAAAAAGAAACCAAACATACCGCTTATGTAACCCCCGCACATTGGATGCCCTGTTTTCTTTCCTGCTTCTAAGATTCCGTTGGTTAGTTCCTTGGTGATCTTGTCTAAATATTCGTATGTGCCTGGCTGCTTTAGCCGCTTAAGCGTGTGAATCCCCGCGGTCATTGCCAGTGGATTACCACTTAGAGTCCCGGCTTGGTACATCGGTCCTGCAGGAGCAACCTGCAACGAAAAGCAAATAACTAGAACATTATTATTAACTACAATGCTTAAAGTTTAGTTCACAGTCTCTAGCCAGATCTTACCATCTCCATAATATCTCGTCTTCCACCGTATGCTCCCACTGGAAGACCACCACCGATGATTTTTCCGAGAGTTGTTAAATCGGGAGTGATTCCAAAGTATTCTTGGGCTCCACCATAAGCTAAACGAAAGCCCGTCATGACTTCATCAAATATGAGAAGAGCACCATTGTCTTTAGTCAGCTGGCGTATACCATTGATGAATTCTGGCGTAGGAGCGATGAATCCAGAGTTACCAACAACAGGTTCGAGAATAACCGCAGAAATCTCGCCTTTATGCGCCTCAAAGAGCTTCACAACAGCTTTGATATCATTGTATGGAGCTGTTAAAGTATCTGAAGTAGCTGCTTTAGGGACACCAGGAGAGTCTGGGAGCCCTAAGGTGGCTACACCGCTACCGGCTTTAACAAGAAAGGCATTAGCGTGACCATGGTAACATCCTTCAAACTTGATGAATTTTTCTTTGTTGGTGAAAGCTCGAGCAAGACGAAGCACACCCATACATGCTTCGGTACCAGAATTAACAAACCGAACCATTTCAATGCTCGGAACAGCTGATATAACCATCTCAGCTAGAACATTCTCTAAGAGACAAGGAGCACCAAAGCTTGTTCCTTTCTTCATCGTCTCAGCTAGAGCCGCAAGAACCTGCACTAGATTCAGGTTTTATCACTAAAATACGAGCTCAGAAAATTACGCTGTACAAGAAAGAAACGAGAAACGGTACCTCATCATCGGCATGGCCAATTATAGCTGGTCCCCAAGATCCAACGTAGTCAATGTACTCATTTCCATCAATGTCCCACATTTTTGAGCCTTTAACTGAATCAATCAAAACTGGTTGTCCACCAACGGATTTGAAGGCCCGAACAGGGGAATTCACACCGCCAGGCATTAAATTCTTTCATGAAAAGAAAAGTATCAGGCTTTGACAATGAATCACATTTCTACGCACAAATAATGTATTAGAAGCTAAACCAACCAAAGTAGTACCATGAGTGTTACTATACCATCTACTACTAAAAGAAACAGAAGAAGGAAATTGAGTCCTTTGCAACAAAATCTGATCGTTTCATAAAGAATTTCGTCAAATATTCCAACTGAATTCATATCTAATATACAGTTCTCTACTACTGTGTTTCCAGGATTCTTTAACACGAAGAACTTGACGAATCAAAATTCCAATAACGACAATTTGCGATTCTAATGATTTGATAATTTCTGGAGAAAATCCGACAAACTTCTCCGAAATTTCATCCAAGGTTTAACCAGAAAGAAATTTAAAACCACCAGAATCAAACGAAATACAATCCATAAACACGGGTCACCAAAATTTGGAACCAACGATTGGAAACAAAAAGAAGAGAGTATCAATTATGATTCTAACCTTAGCAGCATTGAAAGCTTCCTCTGATTTCTGAAGAGTGAAACTTTTCTTCTTCTCGTCGACGGAAACAGACACCTTGATGCAACAACGGTTAGACGGCGAAGAAGAAACTCTCTTCGAGATCCTCGAAGAACAAGAAAACCCCAAAGCAGTTCCCGATCCCGTAAGCGACGCCGACATCTTTACTCTCTCTCTCTCTCTGTGATTTGCTGTCGCTAGCTGTCGGAGTTGGTAATCGTAGTGGGTGTGCTTCTGAGAGAAGAGTCAATAAGATAAGGCGATGGGGCGAGCCACCGGGTTTTATATATGTCAAAACCGGGTGGATCCGACCCGGACACCGAATTCTAAGAAAATTAAAAAGGATGGGGGATATTTAATTGATTCTGAAATAAATATAATTTTATGTTATCGCCATTGATTTCAAGAACAATTCTGTAGTATCTATGCATTTGTATGATTCTTTGAATAACGTGTTGAAAAACTGAAATGTCGATGAAAGAAGTAGGATTAGGCTAAGCAATGCCTTATATATACGAACTGCGCAATTTTTCCTTTTTGATTATATATACATATATATTTGTTAGTATGCATTGTGGTTAGTATGTTTATTGGTGAATTAACTATCGTGGAAGATTTACACCAAAGAAAAAGAAAAAATATATCTCGGAGAACACACCACCAACTATATATAATGTTGGATTTTTTATATTGTCACTCGTAAAGGCCCGAGAAGGGAATAGAAACTGCTATTAAAGACATGCGAAAACTAGCTTTCGATGCAAATAATCCGAATCGAATAATTCGAACTAAAACTAAAATGAAATCGAATCGAAAAAATTATTTTGTTTGGTATTTGGTTATAAATAAATAATCGAATATATATTATTTTGGAAAACTATGGTTATTGGTTACTAACCAAAACTGAACCGAAAACCGAAATAATATCCAAAAAACTTAATTATTTTTGGTTATCCAAAAATATTTTGGATATTTCGATTATTTTTGGTTATTTTTTAGTTATTTTAGTTATTTCTCAGTTATTTTTTGGTTATTTTGATTATTTTGGTTATTTTTGTTATTTTGGTTATTTTTGGTTTTTAAATTTAATAACTGAACCAATCGAAACCGTGGTATAACCGAACCGAAATATAAAAATAACCGAATGGATCTTTAATCTTACCAATCGAAAAAACTGAAACCAAAAATAACCGACCGAAACTGAAACGAATATCTGAATGCCCAGACCTAGCGAGAATTGATTACGTTTCTTGAAAAGGAAGTCATTGGAATAGATTTCTTCGGCGGCAAGACAATCGGATTCTTGGACGTGGTCGTTGGAAGTATGATCCCGTTCTGTCTTGCTCGGGCTTGGGAGTGTATGGAAATTGATATGATACCAGAAGAGAAGTTTCCTGAATTAAACAGATGGATCAAAATGTTGAATGAGGTTGAGATAATTAGAGAATGTATACCTCCAAAAGAAAACATATTGAGCGCATGAAGAAAATTGTAGAGAGAACTAGGTCTTCCCTAAATTAAGAACTTCGTATCTCTTGATTCTGAAATAAATAATGTATGCTTGTATCATTTTGTTATCAAAATTTTCGAATAAAATAAATGATCAAGATTGTCATATTTGTTGGCTTTTCAAGATCTAATCCTGGGTTGTAAGAGTTTTAAATAATCAATACAAACAAGGATATACCTCACGAGCATAAGAGTAAGTAAAAAAAAATGCTACCTACAATCAGGTGCCGAGGAGCATAAGAATCAATCTTGTCAGGAAGATGGTAACAAGCTATTTGATCCATTGTTTTTTCATGACCAGACACAATTTTAGTTATTAGTGTGATTCATTCTGTTTTCTTTGTATTTAATTTTCATAAAAAATTAGCAAATTAAGTTAATAACTGAAATTTTCGTTCATGTGAAAATAAATAATAATTGTGTAATATTTTAAAATAGCAATTTTTAAAAAAATTATTCCAATTTTAGTACTCCAAAGTTAAAATTTCAAAAAATAATACAAATTATTTTTAAAAATATATATGCACCATACATAAATTACAAATATAAATAAAATATTATATTTGTATTGTTTTTACAATTTAGGATTTAATTTTTTATTAAAAAAAATCTTAAAATATTTTAATATTGAAATTGTGTTATGTTTTGGAAATTTAAATTAATGTGTTATATTTGAAACAAAAATTGAAAAGAGTGTTATTTTGTTAATTGCCCATAATAATTTATGTAGTTACGTTTTTTCTAAAATAAATACAAATTTTGTTATAAAAAGCTTTTAGTAATAAAATATAGGAGTATATAGGCTAGTCTAGTTAATATTGATAATTTAGTAATTTTCCTGTAAAAATATATAAACACAACAAAAAGTCGTCTAATCTAATTTCAAAGTTATAAAATAAAAATTGGAGGTGGGGAGGGAAGGCGAGGAATCGGTTCAACCAAAGACAACTATAACTCAATGTCAGGCAGTACCACCTACGAACCAAACCCAACCCAATGGTTCCTACTTGGAAATGAATCTCTTATGTTAACCATCGACGTTTTTTCATTATTTTTCGGGGGAAACGCCGGCCAAATACCCCCAATTGATAAAATCCCCATCGACAACCGGGAAGGTTTAGGGTTTAGTTCGAAATAAGCAGACTCATTTCCTGGGCCCACCTCGTTAAATTTTATTACCAAACTATTCTACATTTAAACTACTCCATCTCAATCTTTGTCTCCGATGTGGGACAAGCTTCTTTTTTATTTAAGTTATTTCTTTCATTTTAAGGTAAAAACGAAGCACTTACGATTATATTTATGCAGGTTTATGAAAAACATAAAGTTAATAAATTTATATGGTATGGGTTGTACAAAAACGTGCACATTGTGCATCATGAGCAAGCTTTCAGTACTCACATGGATGCGAATGTGATTAAACTAAAAATTATGCTTAAAAAGTACCAAACTATAAATCATAAATTAGCTTATACATCACATAAATTCTAAAAATTTCCTTTTTCTTTCTTTTGTATTGTAGTATATCAAAAATAAATACTTGTAAAAATTAAAGCCTCTATAGTTTAACTTCATAATAAAGTTAATCAATACTTTTTATGCCTAAACTATAATGGGTTGTTGGATGAATGAATATATATTCCATCTACTTGTAGAATGAAATGGTTAAATATCATATTAAAATGTTTGATAGTTTATATTAACAAATACCATTTTAATAACACGATTATTTATATTATACTTGATTGGTACCATAACATCTTAGTTACATTTTACAACACTGGCTAGTAAAATGTATATACGAACACAAACACATAACTGTTATTTGTTTTTTCTTCTTCTTATAATTCAAACTTCGAAGACACATAAAAACTTGAAAAAAAAGATTCATTATTACTTCATATATCCATAAGCCCTTCGAACACTTTCATTGCCGAACCCGGAAGACCAAGCAACACATTAACACTCTTTGTGTCACTGCCACATGGCAAAAACAGAATCACCTCCTTCTCCGGTAAACCGACCGGTCCAGATACAACCGGTTCCCCCCAACCGAAATCTGTAGTATGAAATGACAGTTTTGCCCACGACGTGATCAGAAGCGTCGCCGTCAGACTCGGCCTAGCCCGAGTAATCTCGAAGTAGTCAATCGCTGACCTCATGAAACCGTCATTGACCATTTCAACGGCTCTTTTGACCAAACCCACGGAATGAGAAAGAGGGTTTAAAGTCACTTCACCTGCTGTAGTAACCGAATAAGTGAACACAATCCCGTTCCCTGAATAACCTTTAGGAAGTTTCGGAACGAATCTGGACCGTCCATCTGCAGCAAAGAGAAGTTTTATCCGTTGATCTGGTTTAAGCCCTAGGGCTTGACAACGAGCTCTCCATAGAAATCCTGTTATGGTTTGAAATGTCGTCGACCTCGTCTCTGCCATGATCTTGAGCTTCTCGAGTTTTTCGGGTCCGAAGAGGAAGGATTTGTAGACGAGTTTCTCCTCGGAGTATAGTTTTCCGGTACCGGAGATGTCTTCGATCTCCTCGAACTCGTGGTGTGGGAAATCGATCTTCGGTGGGGTCCGCGGCCGAAGAAGTGTGCGGTCCAAGAAAGGTGGGACAGAGAGAGGGAGACCACGAGCCGTCTCTGCCCAAGAGTTGAGGAACTCCATGGCTGCGATACCATCGTACATATTGTGGTTCATGCCTAAGCCTAACACGAATCCTCCACATTTGAAATTTGTCACCTAATAAACAAAAAATAATTTTTGACTAAAAATACATCTATTTGTGTGTGTGTATAATATTTTTGATTTCTGAAATTGTTTTACTAATTAGAGTATTGATGCATATTAATCCAATTCTACAATATTACATATATTAAACCAATCGAATCAAACCCTATATAAAGTCAAGCAAAAAGCGTATCAATCGGTCAACTACTAACCTGAACTACCACCGGCGGAATCTCAAGAATATTCCGAGCACCGGGAACGTTGTAAACGAGATTTTCAAGAGTCTCTGGTTGATCAATCTCCCATATAGCCTCTTTTATCTTCTCTATCCCACAATTAGCCTCAGCTTCCACCACCACGACTCCTTCTCCGGTGCAGTTCACGGCGATTTTTCCTTCAGGACTGATCGTGAGTCTCCCTGCGGCAGGATAGTAATGAACAAGAACCTCAGATAGTGACTTCTTGATGACGTCAGCGGATTCCTCGTTGGATCTCGAGGTTGATTTGAAGTAGTAGAATGTTTTGACGATGATGGCAATGTTTTGATCGAGATTTGAGAGGTAATAGATACCCTTTGGGGTTTCGGTGGCTGGAGAGACGAGAACAGGTTCTTTTCTGGTTACGATGAGCTCGAATGATTCGTCCATTTTCAGGGTTTTCTTCGGTGAAGGAAAAAAAAAACAAAAGATCTTATATATATATGTTTGGTGGAGTGATAAGAATTACTTCAATATCGTGGGGATTTAATCAAATGGGTTAAGTAGAGGCTAGGGTTTGAGGTTAATTGTGGTACAAGTAAATATTTCAGCAAATGGTAGAAGAAAGATGAAAAAGAGAGAGAGACGACTGATATATTTCCAGGGTATATGATATTTTAAGTTAGGCATGTTTTAACAAGTTAAATCGCTGTAATATAACTGACTCCCTTGAGCTTGGCTTGAAATAATTCTATCCTGATTTTTATTTTTGAGTTTGCATGCATTTAGTAAAAATTATTAAGAAATATTTTTGGTTAGTTTTTGGCAGTCCTCTGTAAAACCATATAATATACATGTCAAGAACGGGCCACAACTTGATCGTATAATTTATTTTATAACTAAATATTTGAATCATGAATTTGTAAGATGCTACAAGATTGTTAGTAATATATATTAATGTGTAGAAGGTAAAGTAATGAAACAATCGAGTACATATATTTAACAGTTGGTGGTTGATTGATAATTATCAAATTATGGGGATCACATCGTTTCAGTCTATGTAAATATTGCCCAATTATATTGATTACGTTTACATTCTTGACTTTTTTTAATAAAATAATAAATAAAACACAATGCTGATTATAGTGTAAAATAAAGCGAGCTGGTGGGAATTAAACCTTATGATGTAGAGAGTATTTTTGAAGCTACTAGTTTTATGATCTGAATTATAAGAAGATGTCTTCAAATTAAACACAGAAAAGGAAAATTCCCTACAGGCTATCAAACACAACAAGGATTGTACAACCTAACAGGTAAAAGCTACAATAAGTAAGAAGACACTGAAACTACATGATGAAAACTATAGAAATCACACAGTACAAAGGTATAATAGATTAAACACTCTCTAATTATCACTTTGTTCTGATTCAACACAAATGTTGATCAGTTTTGCTTCCCTTCACATCAGATCTTGACTTTAACTTAATCCTTGTGCTTTTCTTTTTCCTTCTCTTTGTCACTTTCAGCCATATCTTTTTCCTCTTCTTCCTCCTTATCTTTGTCACTTTCAGCCTCAGCTTTTTCCTCTTCTTCGTCTTTTTCTTCTTCACTTTCACCCTCAGCTTTTTCTTCTTCCTTCTCTTCGTCACTTTCAGCCTCAGCTCTTTCCTCTTCGTCTTCTTCTTCATCAGTCATTTCATTTATGGCATCTGTTATAACATCCTTCACCTCTGGTTTTCTATGTGAGAGATCAACACCAAAATGGTCGCCTGATGTTATTACAAACAACAAATGTTACCAAAAATCTCCTCAATTGGAAAGTATAATTAATATGGATTGGAAAATAAATAAGCAAAATCAAAGAACATACTTAGCTTCTGGAGAATATCTGATAATGTTGCCTGTTATTAAGCAAAAAAACAATCAAGTATAAGAACATCTGTTTAAGGTCTTTCGACCACTAAATTTCAACCAGTTTCAGCAAATTGAACTAGCTCACCGTATTGAAGTCTACTTCCTTCAGAATTGTGGACACCACTGCAAGCATCTCTTCTCTGGTGGGCTCCGCTTTGCCTTTCTTAGTAGCTTTTCCTGTATCCAATCACAGTATGTTAAAACATTAAAACAACGAGCGACAAAGAGAGAAAATTTCTTCAATGCTAAGCTTTAAAAGCAGCTGAGAATGGTTGTAGCTTTTCTCTATGTGGCTTACTTGACTGTTTCTTGCCTTTCTCTTTAGAAGACTCATCCTGATCAACTTTTGGCTTCTTGGTTGAGGATGAAGTTGACTTAGCACCTTTTTTGGAGGACTTTTCACCAGATTTTTTCAAATCTTTGGCAGACGCTAGTTTATCCTTACCTTTTGTCCCCAAGCTCTCCTCTTCAGTCTTTTTTGATGAGTTTTTCTTATTGGATGGCTTTTCATTTTCTGCTTCATCTCTCTCATCTTCGGTTTCAGTTTCTTCATGGTCACTCTCTTCTTCTGGTGCTGCATCATCTTCCTCACGAGAACCCTTGGTACCTTCAGAATCAGAACCTCCCTCATCCTTGCCTTCCTCTGTGTTAGATGGCTGATCTCGCTTTTTTGTTTGCCTTTTCCTCTGTGTAGTAACAAAACAAACACACACGAGGGATTCGGTAAACCCCATGTTCAATAACTAATAAATCAAGCAACACAGATGAAACAAAACATATAATAATTCATGCTTAATGGTTATAAATTTATAATCCTGCCATGCCCATTTAGAAACAAAATTCAAATTAGCCATATGAGGAACAGATCAGAAACCAATTCTAGAAAAGGAGCTAATGATAACCATCACCAGCCAGTAACAAGCAAGTAATACAAACTGTACTACAATTTAGATATAACAAACTACAAACCTTTGCTGGGGTATCTGAAGATTCTCCAGCTTTCCTCTTTTTTTGTGTACTCTTGCGCTTTTTGGTTTGCTAAAATATATAATTCCAAAAAGAAGAAAAAGAATTCAATACTCCAACACTGGATAAACATGCAGACCAATAATTTACTGAATCATTAACCCCCTCCGCCCCCAAAATGTACCTAATCATTTTAAAACAGTACCTGTTCTCGATCAGCAAGTATAACATCTCGTGTTGCCTTGGGGGATTCCAAAAATTCAAGCACTTTTACAGCTAGTTCTTCCTGACAGTATCATGTCAGAGGGATTCTTAGAACATAGAATAAGGCACAATAACAGATAAACAAAATTTTGTATCACTCACTTTTTTCATGTTACTTCTGTTTTTAGGTATATCAAGTACATCACAAAAAAAGATTAATTTTTCTTTTATGCATTTGTCAAGCTTCTCCTTTGCTCGTGCCCTTTGCTTCTCCTCCTGGAAAACATTTTAAATACAAGTCTCAACACAAGGCAAAACATACACAATTACACATCCTTGTAACCAAAAAGACATGCAATGGTTATACCTCTTTCTCTGACCATACAAAGCCAGAAAATTGACCAATGTTTTTCTTAACCATCTGTGCCTGCAGAGCAATTTTCAACAGAATTCTTTAAGTAGACATGCACTTTCAAGCAAATAAACAATGAAAAATTCTAAGACAACATCCATACTACATGAACAAGGACAGAAGCTTCGAAGAGATGTATACATATCAAATGTGGTAAAATGTGATCAGACTTTTAAAGCACCTTTGCTTTTTTCCCATAAAGAATGGTGTGTAGTAAGATCAGGTTGTCATCAGCTTTTCTCTTGGATAGTTGATAAGCCACTGAAACAGCCAACATTATCACACATTTTTATAACAGTAAATAAATGTACATAAGACTCTGTCTAGAGGACTAAATTTTCCACCTTCAAGTTCGATAAACATAGAAGAGAAAGAAACCAAGATACAACAGTCTATCAGCTTCCCATCAACCGCGGTGCAAACTATATTTCCAGAATAGTAGCTAGCAAAGAGAAAACCCAATTGAAATCTACTGAAGTAAAACCAAATTTCAAACAGCTACTGATAGGCTAATTGTGATAGCTAAAAGATGAAATGTTCCACGAGAAAGTCAGACTATCAGTATACAATTGGGTAAAGTAACTAATCCAGGTAAACCAAAATCCCAAGCTTGTCTAAGATGTTCGTTTTTGCTAAACAGTGTCTTACAGACAGATGCAAACACGAAAAAACTCACAGCTATATCATCTTCTAGATTTCAAATATATGTCAAACTAGCATAGATTGTTCACTATTCTGATTGACAACAAATTAGGTGAAGATTTCACAAAATTCACAAGAAGAAAAGCACAAATATAAATGATGCACATGCATACCATTTGGAATTTCCCTGAGTGGTATTCCACGACCCTGAGCAAACACAGAAAGTAGAGCTAGTGAGCAGAACATAAACACAATCAATCCAATTCAACTTTTTTGATAACAGGTATGCATCTCTCCAATTCTCAGAAACACAAATACGAAAAACAACCAAAGGATACCTTTTCAATTGAAACGTATTTGCTCGGTGTAGAGCGAAATGGAGTAGACAACGAGAAACGCTCAACCTTCTTTCTCTCTCTCGTAGGCCTATCACTAGTTGGAGTCACCGTTTCCTTCTCCGATGATTTCTTACTTCCACTCTCTTCTTCTTCCACCTTCTCCTCCTCGCTTTCTATATCATTTTCTTCATCTTCTAACAATTCCCCTTCTTTCGACTCATCCACTTCTACCTCTTTCTTCTTCTCCGCCTCGTCATTTCTGGGGGCATCCGTTTCTTCTTTCTCTATCTCCTTCTCCTTCGATGCATCACCAACACCAACCTCCTCCTTCGGCGGAGATTCCACTTCCGGTGTCTTCTCTTCTAGGGTTTCACTCGCCATGTGCGTCCAAAAGAAGAAAAAAAAGAAGCAAAATCAGAAAAGGGAAAAAAGACCTAGATCTCAGAGGTGTTCACGAGAAACTCGAAACCCTAAGTCAAGAAAACTAACGATTATGAAGAGAAGCAAAAACAAAAATTTGGGGATTTCAAAATTTCTGGTGCCAAAAATTGGAACACAGAGGCGGGCTCTCCGGTCACCGAAAATTTTCACTAAAAACTGCTCGCGGCAAAACTACCCATTATATATACTCAAATATATATACGTACAGACCCAATATTATGACAGGCCCAATTTATAACAGGCCTAAAATTATAACAGGCCCAATATTATTGCTTCGAGCATTTCCTGTGTTTCAGACATGAATATATGCGGAGGTGAGATTCTTCCTCGGAATGTTGCGTCTGTGAATCTTATAGAACTCACTGGTCCGTTTCTTCTGCAGGTTATCGCTTGTTTTTTATTTTGTAAACGGACCAGGAAAATACCATTTTCTGATTTACATTTGACTTCTAAAACACATAACAGCATTCACAGCTGCTATCAGCTGCAGTGGTACTTGACCTTCTCGCAACAGTGATGGCTATATATATACATTAGCGTTGTTCGTTTGTGTGCTGCAAATTCCTTGCGCGACTATTTCAGATTTAAAATTTGTTTACGTTAGCCGTTTTTGTGTCGCCCCAAATTGAAGAACATAACAGCTTAACATATATTCTGTTGACGGCGATACAATACTTTTGATTTATACCTATGGTATGGAGAAAAATATTAACAAAATTATATAATATTTTTTATTATTACATATAAATTAAATATGTATACATAATTTTTATTTTTATTTAAAAATATTTTAATATTAATTTTTATATATGTAAATTTTAAAAAATAAAAACTTTTTTTACGAACTTAATAGTATTTTTTGTTAGTTTAATAATATATATTGATTTTCTAACCAAATTAATAACAATGATATCTGTAATTATTCTGTTAATTTTAAATTATTTATATATTTATTTGAAATTTATTGTGGTATTGAAACGTCAAAATGATATTTTTGTTAATAATACGTTAGAAAAATAAGATTATTTTTTAAAAATATTTAGTAAATAATATATTAACGGTATTGTAGCACATAATATCAGGTCATCTTCAACCATCCATCTTACCTTCATTACTTCTACCCTCCCCCCACTAAGTCTAAGGATTTAAATACCTTTATATTTAAAAAATCCCTTTTCGGCAAATTCCTTACATTAAATAAAAGGGAACATCGTAACAGAATACATATATTCTATAGTCTGCTGGATGACAGATACAAACTTGCGAAAAAACTAAACTTAGTAATGATACAACCCAATAAAAGACCGAAGACAAATCATCGAAGAGGTATAAAGAAACCCACAAATGGGTGAAGACAAACACTCAAAAGAAGTACAAAGAAAATATCTAAGTATTGAACAAATCGACATAAAACTATAATGACTAGCTCTCGTTTTAACCAAAATTTTCTTTGCTCCATTGCTTTTCCAGAAACCATTAATTTGTTTCCACCAATTGCACGATCAAAACTTTTGCTTCAATGTATAGAACTTGGTGTAAGATTGAAATCTATTCGAAAATTTATAATGAATATATCGGTCTATCTATAAAACTTATTTATATGTTAATGTTAAAAATTGATGAGTTTTAAATATGAAATTTTTAAAAATTATAATAAAATTTCTTGTAAAAATGACGGAATAACGGACATTTATCTAGCAAATACCAAAATAGAAGTTGCCATCTCGTTTTTCCATTTTAAAACTAGTTTATTGATTATTATTGTATATAGTTGTCTAAATCTCAACAAAATTCTTGATACATATTAAAATCATGTTATCACTTTCGGCAGATAGAATTTATTTGCTTTGTTTTCTTCCGCCATGTACTTCATTTCTTCTTAAATGGGATTCACATATAGAACTCGTTAACACTGAGTGGACTTTGTTTCTTAGGGTTTGAATTATTACTATTACATGTCCACGAGTATAAGCCATATAATTTACATGTCTATCATCTATGGTTGAAACCCTATCGATATTCTAAAATGTTAGAGATTTTTGAGTAAAACTGAAGATGTAGATCTAATGATCCACTCAATTGTCTAAAGAAGTTTTAGTAAAGTATGAAATTCACTCAAAATAGAATGAGGAAGATGTTGATGGTCCCAACACTTTTTAGAGATTGGGTTTAATGGCACAGTCACGGTTCGGTCACAATCAAACATAAACTAATTTAGTGAAACCTGGTCAAGTGTCTCAGTATTATAACAACTTTGCTATCTAAAACCTTAGTTTTGATTGTGATTTTAGTTTTTGGATTAGATCAAAACTGTTTTGTTAAAATCGAATAACGTATTTCCGACATTGTTTCATAGTTGATGTTTAAATGTTTATTCGTTTCTTGCTGGAAACATACTAAAATTAACATGGGGGAACACTTTTCAAGATCATATACAAATAAGAATTTGATAACACTGATGCGTATAGTTTTCAAATTGGTTAAACAACCAAACATTTAGAGATTAATCTTTGTGTTAAATTTGTCTATTTTCTTACGATATAACTCTAAAATCGCTTAGGTTAGGTATATACATAAAATGGTAACATATATACGTTCATATACGTATACATGTATATACGTACATGTACACAACACGTAACTTGTAACGTATATGGATGTGTGTTTCTACGTGTCGACATGATTTTGACATATGTATATATGGTCCCATAGGTCAAGAGAAGAAAAAAAAAATCAACAGTTGATTTTATCCCATATTTTTTTAAATCTTTTTATACCCAATAAAACTCAATCGTTTTGGATAAAATTGTAATGTTTTACATACAATCTTAATATTTTACATATAAAATTAGTGAAATTTAGATTTAGAAATACTTTTGAAAAACCTTTAAAAGAGGAAGTCTGTCGTGAGTAAAAGATAGAAAATCATAGAAAATTTCAATAGTTTGATTTATATTATAACTCTTGTAAATGTATTTTTTTAAAAATTGATTATTTGTAAAAGATTCATCAGATTTATAATGTAAGTTTGTAAAAGATAGATAGTATCCGAAAAATACTTTAAATGCGAACTCAATAATCAAATTGTGTGTTGTTATTTCTAAATTAACACTAAATACAATAAAAAATATCATAAAATCCTAACAACAACAAAATTAAATTAATTAATTAATGTTATAACCCATCCCATTCACTTTTCTCTCTTTGTAAGAAAAAAAACAAACAAAAAAAGACTCTATGCAACAAAGAAGTAAAAAGGAATTCAGCTACCGACATTGGATAATAACTTCTCTGGGGTCATCGGTCGTTGGATAATGACTTTCTACTGTAATCCTTATAGTATATATATATTTACAGTTTTTTACTACAAGTTTGATCTGAGAGAAAGAGTAATTTACTCGATGGCAAAAGAAAAGATAATTAAAAAAAAAACTGTAGTAAAGAAAAGTGAAGAGTACGTACTAATTTATTTTTCTAAAAATTTTGTTTGTTTCGAAGAAGAATCGAGTACATTACTTATTTAGACGAAGTGGTGGCGGTCACGTGGTCTCTTTCATCTAAACTGTACATTCTCAGAGATGGCACGGACCCATCTCGTGGGCTCCATGTGCTTCCACCGTCACATCACCTTACCACCCTCTACCTAGGCGCGTGCTGTTTCTGTAGTTTATACTTCCCTCTTTAATAAATAACAAATTTCATACTTTCCACCATTTAATTTCTAACAACATTAATTTCGATTTTATAGGAATTAATCAGAAACTTTTAAACGAAAAAAAAAAAAATTTAGTTCCGTCAACTATACAAAATTATGCGATTAAATATATTTTCACCTATATTTTTTTTGCTCTTTATTTAACTACATAAACTATATTTTTCTTTAGTAAATTACACAAATTTCATAAATTTTTATACTTGCATAAATTTTATTAATGCGTTAAATACCTACTAAATATGGTTCTAATTCGAAAATCTGGTTTTAATTTGAATTTATTTTGAAATTAAAACTAGATTTTCAAAATAAAATAAGGTTTAATAACAATTTAACGTGTAAATATTAACGAAATTTTTGTAATTGGAATAATTTATGAAATTTATGTAGTTTACGGAAAAAAACACAGTTTATATAATTTATAAAAAAACTTAAAAATTACAGTTGAAAATAGATTTATTACTTAAAATAAATAAAAGCAAGAAAAAAAAGAAATAATCATAATACAATTGACAAACATCAATGGCAACTTTTAAGATAAGGCAGCATTTTTCATTAACTTTATTCGTACAATAAATGGACCAACCTTTTTTTATAGAAGCATGAAAATAGTGTTTCACCTAACTCTTAATAATTCACTTTAAACAACGTTTTTCCATGGACCAGTGTATATAGTTTGATTGTTTAGAACTGTAGTAAATAATGCTATTTAATATCGAATATACTGAACAAGTCTGCTATTGCATTTAGTGTGGTTGGTGCAAAATAAAATTTGCATGGTGAATTAGAACTATACAAGAAAATTAGAAGTAGTTAACACTCAATATTGAAATGAAAATATAGAATAAAAATTATTTAAATTTATTTATTTTATTGCTTATAGTCATTAAAATAACTCATAATAACTGAGTTCATTTTAATGTAAATTACACTATATATATAGAGAGAAAAAGAGCCTGCACAAACGCATTAAGAAAAGAAAACCACATGCAAAGAGAGACAGCAAAGGCCGCAATGAACCCACTTCATCAAAATTGTTCAAAATATTCCCCATTATACCTCTTTAGCGTTTGCGATTTTCTTTGTTACATTACGTTACATGCGTTTGGATTCTCGTCGCTGAATATTTGTGGCGGATAAGCATGAGGCGGCATTTCCATAGGCGGAATCGCCACACGCGGCGGTTGGTAATAATAGTAGTAATAAGGATTCTCTATCTTCTTCACTTCCACAACTTTTTCCACTCCCTGCTCTCCGCCGCCGCCGCCGTTTTCACCGCCATTTTCCGCTGCTTTGTCTTCTCCTTTCTCGCCATCCCCTTCTTTCTTTTCTTCATCATTCTTCGCCTTCTCGTCCTTCCCTTCCTCGCCTTTGGACTCTACTCCGCCATTTTCTGCTTTTTCTTCTTCCTTCTTCACTGCTTCCACCTCCTCCGGTGGCGGCGGAGGCGGTGGGTCAATTTTCATAATCGCAGCATGTTTTCCGGTCCGCTTATAAACGTATTCTACGAGCTTTTGTGGTTCAAACACTCCTTTCACCGTCACTTGAGAACCCTTTAAATCGGATTCAGCTGATTCCACTCCTAAAAGTTATTTGATCCAAACAAAGACAAATAATGAAAATAAATTTTGAATACGTTTTATATATATGTTTCAATGATAATTACGAAGAAATAACACGTGTGTATGTTTTAAAGTCGAAGCAATTAATATTATCTTGATATGAAATTATATGTACCAAATTTGATATAACTAAAGAACGAAGGAAAGAATATAAAGTTGGTGCAAGAAGTAGGCACGTGGATGTGTGTTGCAAGAGGTTGAAATGTTTTTATCTACCGATAACAAATGGAAGAGAACAAAACTTAAAATTTATTTCATTTTAATGTTTAACTTTTTTCACTTATCAGTAAATTTCCTAGAAATGTCTTTAAGTGGATTACGTACGTAAATTCTCGAGAGTAAAAAAAAAAACTAACCTTTCATTCTCATGATACGTTTCTTGATCTCAGTCGCACAAGCTTCGCAGTGCATGTGAACCCTTAGAACCACCGTAACCACCACCGGGGGCTAATACAAAAAACTCTTACAGAAATTTAATCCAAATTCCAAATACATGAAAAATAATATACCAAATCCTACGAATAGACCCCATGTGAAATCACTACACAGAGAGAATATACCCCTTTTAATTTAATCATAAATTAATAATATTTACCCTAATTAAAAATTGAATATTCATTCATGATCCCTACCCAAAAAAAAAAGACTTCACTTTTCTATTTTTTGTAATATCAAATTTATTAAACAAAAAAGTTACAATAAAGAAATATGAAAGCCTTGGAAGATGAGAAAGAAAAGAAGCGTTGAGACCACAAAAAGTTACCTCCGTTTTCTTTTCTTCCTCTTTAGGTTTCTCCTCCTCTGCTTTCTTCTCCGGCGGCGGAGGAGGCGGAGGAATTGGAGAGAGAAGCACAACTTGACGGTGGGTCTTTCTCTGAACCCTGGCTAATACTTTCAACGGATCAGCTTTAACTCCCTTCACCACCACTTTCCCCGTTTTACAATCAGTCATCACATCTTCCACTCCTAATTAACAAATCCAACCAAACATCCAAAAATATAATTCATTTTCTATACAACATTAAATATCTAGAACATTAGTTGTGTTCGTTGTAACAGCAAACTGCAAATGTTTGGATTTTGTGAAACTATGAAAACGAAAATCTATTTTTTTTAAAAAAAATACGATGTAAATGCAATAAATACGTATTTGATTTATACATATTTACCTTCAAAGCCTTTGAGGCAACGGCGGACTTTTCTAGCACAGCCTTCACAGTGCATGTAAACCTTAAGGACAATCTCTTGAGGTGGAGGAGGCGGTGCTGGAGCCTCGGGCGCTGCAGGAGGAGAATCTTCTTTGGAATCTTTAGTAGATTCTCCTTCTTGAGTTTTCTTCTCTGAATCATCTCCTTTTTTCTCAGCCTCCACTTTCTTCTCTTCTCCTTCTTTTTTCTCCTCTTCTGGTTTCTTCTCCTCCATCTTCTTCTCCTCTGCTGCTTCTGGTTTCTTCTCCTCCTGAAATTCCAACAAACAGTCAGTTAAATAAAAAGATTATTATTCATGGAGATTTGAAAAGATGATATAAGAGTTTGGGATTTTCTTGAACCTCTCCCATTGTTTTCTGTACAAAAAAAACTTGTAATGGCGAAAGAGAAGCTTATAAATCTCTCTCACTCTCTAAAGAACCACTTGGTGTTGGTACGAAGTTGGAACTGTGGACCTCAAGATCTTAAAAAGAAATATATATTATTTTGTTTTATTCCCTTTTAAACATAACTTATACGTGAAATTAATATAATTTTATTTGGGTTTTCTTATTTTAGGGCTTAAATTAGTATTTAATTAATTGTTTACTGTAAAATATATATAGAGATAATACTCACACAATTTGTGTTTCTCACAAACTGTCAAAACGCAATTATAATTCTCGAGACTGGCCGTTAATGGATAGTCCAATCATGTATTTCTGTGTTAGTCGTATATCTTCAAATTTAAATATAATTCATAATTGTTATTTTAATTGTATATATATTTTAAAAAATCCATTAAAATCGAACATCACCAACTTACCATTGTGGAAACTCAACTAGTTCAAAAACTTTTTACTTTGACATTCTTATTAACATCTACTTCATATATTCGAATCTTTTGATATAACTCCATGTTAATGATTACTTTTAATCTTTCATATAAAAAACATAACCTCTTATGAATTAGAGATACGACATTTTGATCTACCAAATGAAAAATAATTCCAACTCTCTTTCAATTTTCCAGAGCATTTCTCAAAATGTTAAGAATATGTAACTTTACACACGTATTATTAGTTGGCCACAAAATAGTAGTTAGACGAATGAATCTTGCATGTTGTTAAGACGATGATATGTTCATGAAGAAGTGAACAACACACGACATTCGTGACAACAGCTACTACCTATGCCTGCGGTTAAACCTAAAGTACGAATTCTGCTGCTCAGTCCACATAAAGGAAGTTTCAATGGTGACATTTTGACGTATATTCTCCCTTCAGTCATTAAACAGTTGAAATATGTTCAATGGAAATTCATACTAATTTCTATACTATACGAGAAAAGTTAATATTCTTCATTTTTCAAGTACATGTATTGGCTAATTATCAAATTTTTAAACTTTCCTTTTTATATGATGTCATATTATCAACTCATATCTTTTCAAAATTAGGACATATTAATTTCAACTTCAAAAAATCGGGATATTGGATTCGTACCAATCTCTAACATATTATTTGACTTCAACAAGTAAATCGTGAGAGAATATTATCAGCCGAAAATTTCGCATGCAATGGATCCTGACGTGGCACCAAGTAAGACTTCACACGTGTGGTTCACGAACGTTGAATCGCATTGTGGGACAAACTTTTGTATTACCGAGGCTTACACATGGACTTTGCCCAGTTCGATTCTTTTCTTTTCTCGATTTAAAAATAATGTACTTTCCTTAGCTACACAAACTTATGCGACTAAATCTATTTTCACCTATATTTTTTTAGTCCTATTTTCACCTGTATTTTTTGGATCTTTCTTTAACTACATAAACTGTATTTTTCTTTCATAAATTACATAATTTCATAAATTTTTCTAATTGCAGAAATTCAATTAATATTTATGCATTAAATAGTTCATAAATCAAGTTCTAATTCGAAAATCTGGTTTTAACTTAGATTTATTTTGAAATTAAAACCAAATTTTCAGAATAAAACAAGGTTTAATAACAATTTAACATGTAAACAGTAACGAAATTTTTAGAATTAGAATAATTTATAAAGTTTATGTAGTTTACGGAAGAAAAACACAGTTTATGTAACTTATAAAAGACCCAAATAGTACGAGTGGAAATATGTTTATTCGCATAAATTCGTATAGTTAAGTAAACCAAAAAAAAAGAAAAAAAGAGTATCTATCTTTTTCAACATACGTTTTTTTTTTCTTTTTTTCTTTTTGCTTCTGATGTTTTATATTTTCCTTTTTATAATCCAATCAATGAAAATCAGGAAGCACGTGAAATAGAAAAACGTTACAAAACATAATTTAACCGGAATACTGTTTTCCACAATCACGGAAATCTATAAACAGTGAAATTTTCAGAAATCGCGGTAAATGCTACTTATATATTCGTCGTATGATAGAGAAAGCTTTGATTTCACCTTTTATTGGTATCAGTAAAAAGTGAAAAGTCAATTGGTGAAGTTAATACAGCTGATTTTAATAGGTGAAAATACAATTGATTATTTAGACAAAATTTACCTTTTTACCGTATTATCAATCCGAATTGCAAATTTTGAAGTATTGTAATATAAAATAAAATGAAGAAAATTACATTTTGATTTCGTGTAGACCATGGTGCAGTGAGTGATATAATGATGAATCTGGTAAAAATAAATGCTTTTCGCAGAGAAAAACGAATCCAAGAGCTGACATAGACACGTCAGCAATAATAATGACGTAACGGCCGTTTTTGTTGGCTTTTGTCTTTTTCCTTCTCCTTATCATTCTTGCAGTGTGCCAGCTTGAAGTTAACGGCGTAAGTTGTTGGCGTTAACAAGAGTCTTAACACAAGTTTTATTCAAAAAGCGTTAAATCTTTCTCTATATTATTTTATAATTATTATTTAAAAAACATTTATCTGATTTTATCAGAATAATACCTTAAATAACCTTTTTTTTAAGTTTTTCTTCTAAATTTAGCATTTCAAAATTAAATTCCCAAAATAGCTGTAAAAAAACTTATTTATTTTAAATAAATTATATATAAACTTAAATTATTGTATTTGAGTTCACTTTTTCTAATTTAGAGTTTGTATTTGGGTTATTTTTTCCAATTTAAGATTTAGTTTTTTTCTTTTAAAATATAGTTCTAATGCATTTTAATCTTAAATTTGTGTTATTATTGTAAATTTAAACTAATTATGCTATTTTTGGAATAAAAATTTAGAAAGGTGCTATTTTAGACATTTACCATTTTATTACATAAATTATAAGTTTTTACGAAAATTAAAGAGTAAACACACTAAAACTAAAATTCTAAAAATAGCATAAATTATTATGTACAAATAATTATTTACATTAAATAAACTATATATAAAATTAAAACATAATGTTTGGGTTCACTTTTTCCAATTTAATGTTTAAATTTTTTTCATTAGGAATAAGTTTTTAATTATTTTAATATTAAATTTATGCTATTTGTGGAAATTTAAATGACTATTGCTATATATGGAACAAAAACTTAAAATAGTGTTATTTTAGTCAATTGCCCAAAATTAAATATATCTAATAATGTAAAACATGTATTTTTGAAAACTTATTACACTTACAAGCTTTTTTTTCTTACAGTACCAACATGTTAAACGCTAAACTGTCCCCGTGGACAAAAAAATTATAGATAAATTATTGTAAACGATTGATAAAATCATGATCAAATACAACTAAATGTTACTGATGATCACTCACTTTTAACCAATTCGTTTTTAAAAATGGATACAAAGTAGCTGAAAGATCATGTCAACTTAGGTAAAACTTAAACATTTATCCCTCTTATATTCAATATTTACATCTACCAAAATTGACCTTTATTTTCTATAACAAAAACAACTTCAAATAATGCAGACATATTATTTGAATTCTATAACCAAACTTCAGTTCTATTTTCAAGTCAAAAAAATCTCAATTGTTTTTAGTTTGGTGGTAGTGGGCAATATAAAATAAATATTAGTAAACAGTTCCTTGCACGTAATATCATAATGCCATTGAAAAGGAGTCAGTCAATAATACGTTAGTGAAACAAATGTTGAGATTGGAGAAAGATTCTTCGTTTTATCAGGAAAAGGAAAAAAGACTTAAAGATAATGAACAAAAACAAGAAATATACTTTGTGTCTGCATCCAAAACAAGTACAGTGTGACAATTTCAAGATAAGACTTCTTATCTTTAATTTCGTGGGTTTCTTCTTTTTATTCTGTTGTCAATAATGTCTTCAAATTCTTAATATCCTACACTCTTACCATTTTTTCATAAATCTTGTCTTGACATTTTTCAGTTTTCCCAAGATTTGCATGTAATTGTACACTTACAAAAAGTTTTAATTATCTTGAAGTTCTGTTATATTTATATGGGTAACTTTTAAAATATCATAAAATAAAGTTTAATCGTAAACACTATTACTAAAACTATAATTAATTTTAAAACTATAGACTTAAAATATAAACAATAAATCCCAAAATTAATCTTAAAAAACCAGAATATTAAACTCATTCCAAAATATGAGAATGATAAACTCTTATAAGTTAAAAGTATAAACTTTGAGTAAATAAATTTATCATTCTTAGTTATCAGAGTTTGCCGTTTTTTAAGACTTTTCCTTTTAACTGTTGTTTCACATCTTTTACTTTGATTTAATTTACAAAACCATTCAACATTTTGTTTCTTATACCGAAATGTAATATTACTAATTGCTTCATTTTGACGTGCATGAAAAACCCTTTAAATGGGAAAAAACAAGTGGTCTAGTAGTTATACCACCTCTACGCCCATCCCAGAGGTGTGTAGTTTGACTCCACCGTTCCTCGTAGGAAAATGCTAAATCTTCATATAAAAATATTAGACTATTGGGTCGGTATGTTATGAACCAGTAACAAAAAAAAACCTTTAAATTAAAAGACATAATGATCAAAAATGTACATTATTGCATTAGTTACCAGACAACTTATTCATTATTCAGTTTCAAAAAGTTTTTAGCTTTCTACATGTTTTTTTTCTTTTGTCATATCTCTTGTAATAAGAGAAAATACAAACGGTTTTATATTCACCATTAACGCCCAATATTAATTTCAGGATACTTATGTGTTTCTGGAAAGCCCAATTTAGTTTTTCTATTTATTTTTAACAGTAAAGCCCAACTAAATTCGCCGAAATAAGCGAACAAAGTTTGCATCCCATAGCGGAAGTATCTCAGACGAAGAAGGAAAAGAAGGAGATGCCAAAGGGAATGAGCGAGAAATCGCAGAAGACAGATATGGCTGATATGGTTTTTATAGCCTCCATGAACGATGATCTTCTATATAATATTCTCTCGAGGTTGCCAGCGAAATATTTTGCTTTCGCTTCCTGTGTTAACCGATCCTGGAACAGTGTTTGCAATCACATTCTCTCTCGCCCCAAAATGATCTCTGCTTTCTCTAGAAATCCGGATAAAATCGTAAGTTTCTTCTTCGTATTTTCTGTTTAGTTGAATTTTCGTTTTCCTAGAAATTGAAGAAGCTGAGAAACCCTAAGTTCTTCTCTCCATGGTAGTTAGAGTCGATCTTAGAGCTCCTTTCAAGCTTTAACTGGAATGTTGGGAATGTAAAAGATATGTGTGCAAGTATTAATTGAGAAGTACAGATTGTGATAGAGTGCATTGACAATTGCCGTAGCTAAGAATAAGGAATGTTAGAGAATTGTTTGAGATAAATTGCGTTGATGTTCGCTTTTGATATCTATACGTGCTTCTTCTTGGAATAAGACAAAAAAATTGTTTCGATAAATAGAGAGCTGGAGAAGAAGTGCTTGATAAGGCTCTGTCTACGCCAATTCGACCAGATTTTGTGATTGCAAACATTACATGTGGAAACATGGAAGAAACTATGAGAATGGTATTGTTCTTCTATCCATTCCATCTTTGTATATATTTTTCCGAAAATCAAAGGATAAAAAGTTCCATTCAAGTTCTTTTCACTCATTCTAATGTTGTTCATAATGCACATGCTGTAGATAATGAAAAGAGTGGGTTCAAGGGTTCCTATTATTGTATCTTTAGTTTCTGGAATCTTAGGAAAAGAAGCCTGTAATGACAAGGCCGGAGAGGTTTGCTTGTTCTCCTATCCTCAAGAATTGTTGTTTTTGTTTTCTTCTAAACTCTTAGCGTATGCTCACTGTATATATCACGTTTCCAGGTCAAACAGTATGCTTATGATGGCATGTTCGTTTCGAGTTTTGCTATTCTGTTGACGATTGGCTACTTGCCAGGAATGAAAGTCGATGTTATTCCTGCAATTCAAGCAAATTGGGTAAATATATCACAACATCAATGTCCTGAACATTATAAAACTCTTTTTGTTGGTTTCATAGTGATTTTCTTCAGAGTGTTTTTCTGCTGGCTAATTTTTGTTTTCTGCTTTCAATGAATTTATCAGAGAGGAAGTCATAGTTTCACATTACAATTCAGCTAATATCTTGTTTAATGGACTATCCTATATCATAATGCTTTTCTTTATAAATAGAGTTGGTGTTGTTGATATCTTTGCAGGAATCTGAAGCGACAGTTGGAGACAAATTTGTGATGGATATCAGGAATTTTGTGTCCGGGGTTTCAGATCATTCTGCACCAGCCTGTCTTATACTCTTTGGGGTGAACTATAACTTTTTGTCTTTCAGTTGTGTTTTACTTGTGGATTATAGTCAGTTCTACACTAATTTATGCTTTGTGTCTCCATGCTGCACTGATTGATTTGTAGGAGGATACCCATGCCACAGAACCTATTGTTCGAAAACTGGGTATGAGTACTCCCTTTTGGTACATTTTTTTTGTGACAAGTTTAATATTTTGAAACCAAAGAAATTTAACTTCAGGAATTACTTACCTTAGAGCATAAAGAACATGATCATTTGGTGACTATTGAGACATTTCATGCTTTTGTGCTGGTTGGATGCCTAGTCTTTTCACTTCATTTGCTCCTTCTAGAACTCTTAAAAGAGAACAACTATTGTGGGAATATATAGTAAACGATGGTGCCCGGAAAGTTGTTATGTGTAATGTATTTTTTTTTGGCATTGCAGATTATGCCATGCCCGCACAAACTATTATTGTGGGTGATCAAAAGGGCGAGTTTTTACATAAAAGTGCTAATGAATCAAGAATTGGTCAGTTGTGCGAAGATGATAGCAGAGTTCTCGCAGGTTTAATTGTTGCAAGAGATAGACACAGACCCACTCGTAAGTGTGTTGTTTTAATATCATCTACATAAACTAATGTTACAATGAGAGATACTATATCTTGCTTTGCTAAATGTATCAACGTTTTTCTTTTATGTTATACGTAAGTGTTTTTTAATTTGTTGACCTAACTGAAGCAGAGGCTGGAAGAATTCACTTTCACACTGCTATATCAAGAGGAATGTCATCGGTTGATCTGAGGTACAAGGCGGCTAATGCCATTGCTGCTAGTATTCCTAGATGCCCAGCTACACTTCTGACTGCAAAAAGAAGTGGAGAAGCCGAGGTTCTTGATGGCGAACAAATTCTAGATGACATAGAAGATATTTTGGTATGCATCTGAAACCATTTTTTATTTATTCTGAAGATTTGGTTGCTTAAAGGTGATTTGAAATTCAGTTAGGAAACCAGATATGGGAGAATGATCCATATATCGGAGTAAGAAAACAAAGAAAATACTCGGTTGGTTTGGAGAAGAAGCGAAAGATCATGGCGTCACTTGTATTTCATCCAGTGACTGGGTAAAGATTTACAAGTTTCAGTACATGAATCAGTTCCTGTTGACCCATTTAATTTTTTTTTGTTTTGGTTAATTCAGAGCTGACGAACAGTATCTTACAGTCAACGGTGCCGGAATAAAAACGGGCGACTTTTTCCAAGTTTACTTCCCTGATCTCAAAGTGGCTGAATCATCACTAAATGCTGTCTCTGCTCAGCTAAAAAATCTCAAGTCTAAACTGAATAAACAGGAAGTTGTTGGAGGTTTTGTTTTCGCCGGTAGTGGACGCGGTGCCTCCTTCTTTGGTCGTCCAAACACGGACAGCTCACCGTTTTGGGAGAATTTCCCGGAGTTACCTTTTGGCGGTGTATTCTGCGACGGTGAAATCGGACGCAGCTTATCCGTTGAAGAAGAAGAAGAGGAAAAGAAAGCCACTAGCATCCGAAGATGTCTACACGTTTATAGTTCGGTGTATCTTGTTATCTCGTATACACCTTAATGGTAAGGTGTGTGTTTGTTCTATGTTTTAAGATGAAAATAAGTAAATTAAAGAATTCTTTTACTTCAAATATAAGTCCAATAGTCGCAATGTTTGGTGCATCGCATGTAATCATTTTACTAACAAGGTGGTGGCAGCATATTTGTCTCCTTGGAGACATCTTCTTATGACAAGGCGGCAATTGCATATTTGAAATCTCTCGCATTATCCATTTGTGGTGACAGCATCATTTAAGTTTACTTATTTGTTTTTGCTATTTATTTTAGTTATGACTTTATCTCAGCAAATCTTTGCTTCTCCACAAACAACAAAACCAGGAGTCGTCGCTCTTATCATTTAGACAATACCCACCCAAAATCAGTCTAAAAATGTAATTTTACAAAGAAACCAAAAAACCAGAGAGGACATACATTTGGAAACAAAAAAAAAAAGAGAAGCCGGTGCCTGTTTTTATGTTCTTCAGCTACTTATTGCAAAATTCAGAGAGACCTCGTTACCTATAAGAGAAGCTTTGTCGAAAGCAAGTGTCTGAAACTGTAATAACAAAGCTTCTAAACATTTATTCCAAGTGACTTCTTGAACTTCTCCACCTCTAAGTAGACAGTGGAGTAAGGCAGGAACTCAGAGAAGTAATCACCGCTTAAGTGGTTGATAGCTACAGCAAGTTTCGGGATCTCTAAGGTTTCTTCGTTGGTTAGGCTTCTTATGAATCTTGCTGGATTGCCTCCCCATAGTTCACCTGATGGGATCCTTCTCCCTGGCGGCACAACTGAACCAGCTTCAAGAATTGACCGGGTCTCGACTAGAGAACCTTCCATTAGTATTGAGTGTTGTCCGATTATGCACTCTGGTTCTATGGTACATGATCTCAGAAGACTGTATGCACCCACTGTCACGTACCTGTCGATCAGTGTCTGTGCTGGTAATCCTGAAAATTTAAAGTAGGCAGTAACTTGAATATCAATACATGTACCAATTGAGTAACGATTTAATGTAAGACAAAACCAGTACATGCTCTAGCCTTGAAAGATAAAAAAACTGTTCGTGTGCAGAAAGAAAAATGCAGAGCCTAATTAAACCAGAATGGTCTCTCTCTTCAAATAATGTTATATTTAGAACTCTAAACAAATGATGACAATGTGTGGCATTATCTATCGTGATAATCTCTATTTAACTATTTTTTTTGAAGAATCTCTATTTAATTCTCTATATAAAGCTCAAGCACATACCGTCAGTAAATCTCTTAATTCTTGAAGCACTAATCACTTAATAATGGATGGTGAAAAACCCTAAATCCCAATTCAACATTGTCTTGATTCCATACCAGCAATATGCACAAAAATTGGATAATCAACACAAATTTCCGGAAATGAACCTGTTGGCGACGACCAAGCGGCATGGACAACACACCGTTCCTGGACATTCGAGCAGAATCCGACGGTGATTTTGTTGAGATCGCCGCGCAAAACGGCCCCATTCCAGACGGACGACCCATCCCAGACTGTGACCTGACCGGCCAACACAACGTTGGGTGCCACGTAGGCATCAACGGCTACCTTCGGCAGCCATTGTCCCAAAGGAATGATCTGTCGTTGGCCTCTGTAGTCCCATTTCACACGATCCGGCGACGGCGTCACGGATAATTTCGGCTTATGCACTTCCGTATTTGTCGCCAACGCCGCTTCCGCAGAGAAGCAGCGAATTATCAGGTTAGAAGTTACCACTCTCCGAGAAATTCGAGCTATTGAAGCTGCCATTGCCATGGATTTTGGATTCTATTAAGATTTGCCAAGAGAGAGAAAGAGAGAGAGTAGTCGTCGACAGATTCAGCTGAAATTGGGCTTTCATGGGCCTATTTCCTTTATGAGCGCTAAGTAATAACAGATACGCCGTTCGTTATAATTTTTCTTTTTTTTACATCATACGCCGTCGTTTTAGAGATCCTCAAACAGTAAAACTGTTTGCTAATAATCATTATTGAAGTGAGCACTTCTCTCACATAGTCACAGGTCACGAATCAACTAGCATTTGGAAAATGAAAACTGCTTTTTAAACCAAGAACCAAATGAAACTAGATCCCGAACAAACTCCACAAATTGATACCAGATCCATATCATGAATTTTTAATCATATTCACGACTCAGAAATTGTTACAAACGAATCCAGATCTTACATTCAGACATTAAAAATTCGAAACCCAAACAGAACCGAGAAGAAAAGGCTTTTTTTTCCGTAAACCAAAAGTAGGTAATACAGTTCACTTAACCGGAATAGATGTGGACGTTTATGGCGATAGTGAAGATAGTGATGAGACCAAAGAAGATGATGGAGTGGACGAGAATCGATGCGCTGCTCGTCTGCATATTCCCAAATTCGACTACTCGACCTCCCGCCGGAATCTGAAAAAGAAGTCCCGGCGATAGAACTACGAAAAGAATCACCGCGATCAAAACCGGGCCCCAATCCGCCATGCTTCTTCTTCTAGAGAGAAAAAGTGAAATCTACACAAAAATTAGAGAGTGGGGATAGAGCTGGAGTTGTTAGAGACGAAGCTTCTCGTGTGATGTGAAAGCAAATGGTGTGGTGAATCAACCAACTGCTGGGAACCACGTGGAACTTATAAAACTTATTTATTTGGGGATTCGATGGACGTTTTACTATGGTGTTCCGTGATTCCTCAAAGCGGGCTTTTTAAAACCCAATTCGTTTAAAGTGGGCTTCGATATTTTGGGCCCAGCATGCTATTTTTGAACCCAATTCATTATATACATATGTAGCTAAAGAGGATCAACGGCCTCGAGCATTTAGCGCCGCCGCAGTAAACTGGTCTACACGTACGGGTCAGGTCTCGAGTGGAAGAAAGAGGAAATCCCTAATATCACCGGAACGGTACTCCAGAGGAAAGTTGTTTCACTTTACATATTGACCTTCGATTAACAAAGTTTTCAGATTTTCCTGTTTCTTTTACTTTTGTAAATGGTATGTTTTGGACTTCAACACTTTCTAAAAAAAGGAATTTGATCATTTTTGGGTTCACATAGATTTCAAAACAATGGATCGAACCAATACATTGAAATATTATTTAAAAGGAACCAGAGCGCATGGTTTTATTTTCTCTTGCTTTTTTTCCATCTACAAGTGTATCCATAGAACATAAATATATAAATCTACTATTTAAGTTTATCTGTTGTTTTAATTTCCTGTCGTAGACAAAATTCCACTTGCTAAAGAAAGAAAGAAAGAGTAAAAGACAGATCCGATTACCAAAAAAATAATGAAATCCAGAATGTATCAACTCCTGTGTAACTAATGACCGTATGAAGTGACGATAACACCCTTTTTCCAGATGGGAAACATTTAATCCAGTTGTCTCATTAGTTTGCAAATCTTTAGGATAAAAATGTAATTTACAGAGACAGAGAGCAAATAAAAAAGGGGAGAGATCGCCAATTTGCAAAAGGCATCAAAAATCAAAGAAAAAGAAAAACGTTTCCTTTTCAGAAGAATATATCGTTTCTAATTTCTCTCATTTTCCCATCACTTTCCCGGGAGAATCTTTGTAAAGCTTATCTCACAAATCGTCGTTTCTCTCTTGCCGTTATCCTTCTCACGAACATTTGAGAAAAGAGCATCTGCGACGGAACTAATCCCAACTTAGTTAGCTTCTTTTTTCAACCCCATCATCCGTTTGTTGACCCGACGAATTCGGCTGGTAATAGCTTTGATTTCACGAGTTTGTCTTTTTTTTTTTTGCGATTCTTAGTGTTTGTTCTTGATTAGTAAAGATTCCAGAAAACTTTCCTTCTTCGAATTTGTCAAACATCTAATCAAACAATTTTTCGTTACCGTTGACGATTCCGATCTTCTAAATCTCTACAGGGGAAATGGCTAGCCAAGGCGGGTCATCAAGACGTAGCTTATCTGTAACGACTTCGTCATTGCACGGGAAGAAGAAATCCATGGAAATTGGCGAACGAGGTCTCGACACTGGCCGAAGGTCTCTTACTGTATCTCGCTCGCCTTTGTAAGTATCTTCTTTATCTCAATGTTATATATAAACCCTATTAGCTTATGCAAGAACGTTTGGCTCCTCAAGTTTTTGTATGTATGAGCTTGTAATGTTGGTTTTTTAGGCGTGATTTTGGTTCCTTTGGAAACAAGTAAATTAGTCCTAGATTTTATCTCTTTCCGTCGAGGCTATTGTGATTTTGATTCACTTCTATCGTCATTTGGATTTTGAGCAGGGGTTTAACAGGAGGCGAGCGAACTGTTAAACGTTTAAGGTTATCGAAAGCCCTTACAGTTCCAGCAACCACAACTATATATGAAGCTTGTAAAAGGATGGCTTCGCGACGACTTGATGCTTTGTTGTTGACTGACTCTAATGAAATGCTTTGTGGGATTCTTACAGACAAGGTATGTCTGTATGACTGCGCCAAGCATGTTAAAAATACTTTAAACACTATTATACTTCATGATCGATGCATCATCTTTATGAGTTTTCAGGATATAGCCACAAGAGTGATCTCACAAGAAGTTAATGTCGAGGAAACACCTGTATCCAAGGTTATGACGAGGAACCCGGTGTTCGTTCTTTCGGAAACACTTGCTGTTGAAGCCCTCCAAAAGATGGTCCACGGTTTGTTGTGTGTTTGCTTTAAGTTAGAGAAACCTGTTGTTTTTTCTAATACTTGCATATGGATCCTTAATGAGCCTGTATGTCTTGATTTAACCCTACAGGAAAATTCAGACATCTGCCTGTTGTTGAAAATGGCGAAGTTATTGCTCTATTGGATATAGCAAAGTGTCTTTATGATGCAATTGCTCGTATGGAGAGGGCAGCTGAGAAAGGTAAGGCAATCGCTGCTGCCGTTGAAGGTGTTGAAAAAAGTTGGGGAACGAATACTTCAGGTAAGCGAGTAACTGAACCTTTCCTGCTTGAATCTCACTTATCGTTTGCTTCTTACTTTATCAGGATTTTGAATATCCAGTGTGTTGATTTTTTAACGTAGTTCCCAACACTTTCATTGAAACACTACGAGACCGAATGTTTAGACCGTCTTTATCAACAATTATACCAGATGATACAAAGTAGGTAATTTCTTCTTTTTCTAATTAAGTTCTTATTACAATCTTGAGTGTTTTTCCCTGCCAATCAATTATGTTGTTTTAAGTTAAAACTGGTGTTTGTTCAGGGTTTTGAAAGTCTCACCAACCGATACAGTGCTGACTGTAGCAAAGAAGATGGTTGAATTTCAATCAAGCTGTGCAGTTGTGATAATCGAGGACAAGCTTCGAGGGATATTTACGTGAGTTCTCTCTTAAAACATTGGCAGTTTTTCTTCGTTAGGCTGTATATTCTGCTTCATGCCGGCATGCCCTAAAGTGGTTTTACCAACTTCCCTTCAGATACTATATTATAAGCTAGCTGGTAGGAATCCCTATTCAACCAAACCACATATACCCAACTAAACTCCTGATGCCCAGTTATCTCCTTAATCACATATTTATTCGTAGTCTTGATTCTAACCAACTTGCTAACTAGATTATGTGGTGACTGAACCTGTTTGTCTTCCTTATGAATACTTATCACTAACCTGTATGAATTGTTATTTTCATTTCTCTAGTTCCAAGGATATACTGATGCGGGTTGTGGCTGAAAATCTTCCTCCATCTGAGACGACAGTAGAACAGGTAGAGCGTAGGATTAAGAATTTTTTTTGTCAGGATATAGAGATTAGTCTCCTTTTCAGGGTGTTGTCAGGTTTGTAGTTTAATTTTATTTGAACCAAAGTTCCAACCATCTTAGATTCTTATTTCCAGTTTAGGTATAGTTACAACTTACATTTTCTTGAGTTTAATCGTTTGTTATTATTCGTTACTTCATAGGTTATGACTCAGAATCCAGAATCTACCTCAGCAGACACACCAATTGTTGAAGCTTTGCACATCATGCATGAGGGGAAATTCTTACACCTTCCTGTTACGGACAAAGGTAAAAATTATGTTACATTTTGGATTGGAAGTCTGGTGAAAACTGAAAAGGCAAAACATATGTAAATAAAAGAAAAGAATTTCTGATTGCAGAAGGAAATGTAGTTGCAGTTGTCGATGTAATCCACGTCACTCATGCTGCAGTTGCCACAGTAAGTCTCGAATCTTGAAACATCTGTAAAATGTTTTGATTATAACAAATCCACTATTTTATTTTATAAAAGTTGCGTTTTCAATTATGTAGTCATTTTTTATTTGATCAGGCTGGAACTACTGCGGGAATAGGTAATGAGGCGACAAACACAATGATGCAAAAGTTTTGGGATTCAGCAATGGCATTGTCTCCTAATGAGGAAGACGAGGACACGAGAAGGTCATTACCCTGATTCGCTTGAACAGCTAAACGTGTTTCTGTTCGAATGAAGCTCTGCTTGCTGACTTTGTTGGCAACATGTAAAACAATTTTTTTGCAGTGAAAGCTCCTTGAAAGTTGCTTCTGAAGCAGAGACGGGGAAATCTTTCCCATTTGCAAATACATTTTCTTTCAAGATCGAAGACAAGAAGCACAGAATGCACAGATTCATAAGCGGTAAGAAAAATCTTTGTATATGTTCACCAAGCAAGTAGGTCCATTCTTGTGTGTGTGGACTCACATGAATTGGTTCTTGAATTGCAGACACTCGAAGTTTGACAGAAGTGATAACTGCGATCCTTCAGAGAGTAGGGACTGATATCGATCCAGATAACTTACCCCAAATTTTGGTCAGTAAATAACTTTTCATTAAATACAATGATGCAATTCTTTCTTTTTTTTCGGTCACCCCTGAAATGTTAGAATGATGGTATAATGTGCAGTATGAAGACGAAGACCATGATAAAGTGTTGTTGGCTTCAGATAGCGACCTTCAAGCAGCCATAGACCATGCAAAATCAATTGGCTGGAAGGTAAAGTATATTCAAATGAAGAACATTTACGAACTAAAGCTAAAAATGAGACCTTTATGAGATATTTGCTATCTGAACTGATTGGATCGATTCATAATAAATTGCAGAGTTTGAGATTGCATTTGGATGATTCAAGAGAAGGGAAAGGAAGACGAAGACGAAGAGCATCAGGATCAGCAGAAGAAATGGAATATGTTGAGACAGACGCTTGGGCTGCTGCTTACAGTGGAGTTGCGGCTGGTGCAGCATTAGTTGCTGGTCTTGGTTTTATGGCTTATCTAAAAAAATTCGGACATTGACTACTCAAAACAGAATCAAGTGTTTCCTTACAGATCGATACAAACAAAAAGTGCCAGAAAATAGAAAGCATAACACAATCCTTGGAAGGTTTGGTCTGAAATATTTTTTTATAACAAAGTCTTCTTTGAGATTTTTTGGGTTTCTTTCTTGATATCAAATTAGAAAAATATATCTAAAATTAATACAACAAATGAGTAATTTCAGAACAAGGCTTAGAATCTTGTCTAAACTGATCACATAATTATAAGAAAAAAAGAGTCAAACAGGACAAGGGCTTTGCCATGTGGAGATATCTACTATAAGTTCTCGAAATTTGTCAATAAGTTCTTTGACATGAACATTCTTCTTTGCAATTTCCTGCATTCATGATTGTTCAATACTTCAATACCATCAGAAAAGAATATAAAACCACTCCCCGTAGGGGTATTAATCCAGAAGGGATGACCAAGTGTATTCAAGAAACATTTCCATGGTTCTAGTACCAGGCTGTTAAAAACCTTTACTATTACATAATATGAACCATATTTTCTTATCCTACTTTTTGTTTGGATGTTAGTGAGTTTAAGCTTTTGACGTCTTTACGTTGCAATGTACAGAAACCGAAACTACAAAGTGTAGCAATGCAGTAACAATCTAGTATACAATGAAGTGATAAACAAACATAGGTATAAATATTCGAAGCTTACCTTTCTGAGACTTAAGGCTTGTTCTTCCAACTTGTCGATTTCATCTTTGCTTTCAGGAGATCCTAAACCATTTTCCGTTTCAAATGCTTTTGCCTGTAATGGATGAACAGAATTAGCAATCTTGTAAAGGCTCTGATTTTGAATCAGCTTAATGGTGCAAGGCAAGTTCACAACAAGTGAAGAACAAGACAATAGATCCTTCATCTAACCACTTATATTGCACAAGATTTACAACTACAACTTCACTTGGATCAAGCTAGTGTTAGTTACTCTATTGATATCTCAAGTAGGGCTAGAAATACAAAATTCCTCAGTCCAGAAACAAATCAAAGAATAAAGATTTCTCAATAGTTAGTAAGGAACACCATTATGCTGAATACCTTCTGCGAATTGGGAATCGCAGCAAGAACAGTACGAAGCGAAGTCACGGAGTTTTTATAGCGAAGACTAGCTTCATCCAGAGCACTATTTCCGCTTCCTCCACCACCACCGGATTCCGAATGATGCGGTGGTCCATCAATCGCAACCGCGTCGGCAGAAACGAGAGCCACGCCGTTGCTGGAGCTCAAGGTAGCTGATGTAGACCACAAAGACGGATTGCAGAGCTCATCGTTCATGGCGGAAATGATCTGAAAAGCCGCTTCAATAGTTTCTTCCAAATGCTTCTCACCTTCTATCGCAAGCTCCTGTGTCGTCATCGTCGTCGTCTTCGATGCTATCACAATACTCAAAACCGATTTCTTCTCCAATAACAATAAAGGCTTTACACAGTGTCGTTTTATCAATTTATAGTCTGAAAAATAAAACTTTATCAAAAACCATTTCAAAAACCACTTGTAAAGGAACACAATAAAGGAATTGCGATTTCGTTTCACTCGAGCATGTGAATGATTTCAAAAACCATCAGCTTCCTCTCGCGCGGATCAAAAAAAAACAAGAAAGCCGATGAGGATATTCGTATGATCTCCCCGGAAGCACCGATCCTGTTCGCCAAAGCCTGTGAGCCATAATTTGTATAGGTCGACCTGCGTAACCCATAATTCGCTATGGATCGACCCATAAAACCATGGACATGAAAACCAACCACACTGCTCTTATATTGGACCAGACCTGCGAGTGAAGGCCCTGTTGACAACCCTGTCCCTACGCATGGAACTGAAATTGATTATCTGTTGTACGAGACAATAAGAGATACCCCTTAATATCATAAGGCCCAACAAAGGCCCAACAAAGGCCCAACAAAGGCCCAACAAAGGGCCCAAAAAAGGCCCATATATTCCTTATAGACACAATCGGAAGGTGTCTGCTTCTGTGCCGCTTTGTAATTTTTCCGAGCGATCGTTCTCTCTCTTCTTCCTCTATCTCTCCCCCTCTCGCTTCGTCTGCCTTGTCTGGGGTTTATCAGTGGTTTGGTGATGGAGGCCTCATCTTCGCAGCCATCTGATTCTTCTGATCA
>JAENJI010001579.1:0-11982 GCA_018901935.1 Pugionium cornutum | reverse complement strand
CAATGACAAGAAGCAGATCAAGGGCACTCTTCCACAAATTCAGCCTATGGGTCGACAAGCTTCTAGAGGAGGATCGACTAAGGACAATGGGCCAAAAATACAAGGAAGAGTCCAATAGCTTCTCAACAACACAAGGACATCAGAGACTTGGGCTTTAGTGGCAAGAGAGGTCAGGGCCCAGAGATTTGTAACCCTACTCCAAGTCGAAGACTAGGAGCAAGGCGCGTGCATGCCACAAGGACGGCCACCTTCCATTTCTTGGCCGTGTGGTAAGTTAAGGTAAGTTTCAATTCGAATATATGCCTCTTTCTGTTTTGCAGGGTAGGATCTAGATGCTTTACATCTTTGAGTCAAGAACATTTTAGGAATAGGTCGTTTTTCGGCTATGCACTTTTGTATCTTTCCTTTTGTGCACTTTTTTAAACTTTCCTTTTCTTTGTTTGAGTCGACCCTAGAAGGTCAAGCTGTCGAGCATATTAATAAGGCTCCTTCCAGCATTGTAGTTCGACAACCTTTTGAATTAATAAAGTAGAACTTTACAAGTTTTCTCTCAAGAATTGCGCTTAGAACCTAGTTGAGACCAGCCCTCCTAGCTCTAAGTTTGTGATTTATCACGAGGTTCATCACCCTCGTGTGGTTCACTTCACCTTCCATCTTTTACCAAACCAGAAAACCCCTATCCAGAAGCTTCCAAGGTTGAGTTTCTCACCTAATCTTCTACAAACAGCCCACGCCAAGCATACATCCTTGAATCAAGGCTTGTATCATTTTGGTATCAGAGCTTAAAGCTCCTAAACCAGGTTGTTTCTATCCTTTTTCTTGTCTTATTTCCAGTTCTTGCATTAGTTTAAGTCGTATTCAAGAAAAAAAAAAAAAAACATCAAACTCCAAACCGAGTGCATCTAGCCTCCTACGTGTATCACTAGGGTTTAGATTCACTTTTGCATTGTCTTTCACGTTTTCCTTTTTGTTTAATTCATATTTCCATTAATTTTAAGTTAAATTAAAAAGAAAAAAGAAAAGAAAAGAAAAAGGAAAGAAAAGAGAATAGGAAAATACCCAAGATATTTCGAATTGGACAGCTAGCACAAGTTGTCTAGGAAGGTTCCTTTTTCAAATTTTCCTTTCCTTAGATTTTTCCTTTTGCATTTTTTCAAACCCCATATAAAAAGAAAACTCCTAATAATTTAGGAGCACCTAATTGTCTTCTTTCTTTGTAGCACACATGGGAGAAGAGAATAGAGACGCAGCTGAAGGATGGCCATGTTCACCACACTCCAAACACAACTCGCATCCATAGGCGAGAGGTTGGAGATGTGGAGAGACCAGTAAGATTCCAGGCCATAAGGCACGTGAGAGCTGAGCAAGACCGTCCTGAGGGTCCTGAGCACCTTAGGACATGAACAGGAGGAACCCCAGCCAGATGGAGATGAGGACACGCAACCTCATAACTATCACCATAGGCCGAGAGGACCTCCACGGCAACCAGAGGCAGAAGATGATGGCTTTGAGCCATATGGTCTTCACCAGAGACCCAGAATGCCTCCTAGACGACATGAGGATGGAGATGAACACACCTACAACCGGGTAATTCATCCTGATGTTAAACTAACTCCTCCAAGTTTTGCAGGAAAAGTAGACCCCGAGGCTTACCTAGATTGGGAGAAGAGAATGGATCATATCTTTGATCACTACAACCAACCAGGACCTAGGAGAGTCTCAATGGCAGTAGCACAACTCACGGACAATGCCCTCATCTGGTGGGATCGTTAGGTATCTGACAGAAGGAGGAAGAGAATGAGACCAGACTCATGGGTCGACATGAAAGACCTCATGCGACAAAGGTATGTTCCACCTTACTTCATAGGGATTTGCAACGACGTTTTCGTACTAAGCAGGGTACCAGATCAGTAGAGGAGTACTATGAAGAGTTCGAGAGGTTAAGGAACAGATTGAGCTCAATGATGATGAAGAAGCATTGATGGCGCAATTCTTGGATGGACTCCAAGAAAGGATCAGCTGCAAGGTGGAAAGGCAAATCTACAACGACTTCAAGGACTTGTTCCACCTATCTGTGCAAGCTGAACAGCACATCAAACGTAAGAGCCAAGACATCCGCAGCAAGCCTAAGACACCTTGGGCACCAAGCAACATGCCTAAGACAGTGGACAAAGGCAAAAGCAGAGATCGAGTCAAGGTTCAAGAGCAAGCCTCCTGAACCCACCCGTGACCAGAGAGAGCCTGGTAAGTCTTCTAACCCTCAAAGATCACGTGACATAACTTGTTTCAGGGGACGTGGACACATCTCAAGGAGTGCCCAAACAACCGATCATGCTGATTACGGAGGCAGGAGAATATGAGTCCCAAGATGAAGAGGACTATGAACCAGAAGGAGAATATGGTGACATTGAGTACCCTGATGTGGGGAAGTGCTGGTCACTAGACGATCCTCAGTGCAATGGTGGATCCTTCAGAGACCATCCAAAGGGAGAACATCTTCCACAGTTGCACCATCAAGGGAAAGGTATGTAACCTCATCATAGATGGTGGTTCTTGCACTAACGCTAGTATATGGTTGATAAGCTAGGTCTAGAGAGGACACGGCATCCTCGACCATATAGACTGAGATGGCTGGATGACAAAGTGGAGCTCAAGATCCATGAGCAAGTCACTGTGCCATTCAGTGTGGCAAGTACCAAGACCAAGTCGTGTGCGACGTGGTGCCCATGCAAGCTGGCCATCTTCTGCTAGGAAGACCATGGCAGTTTGACAAAGAGACCAAGCATGATGGCCGAACCAATCTCTACACCTTTGTGCATGACAAAAGAAAGGTCAGCTTGGCTCCTCTTACACCTGCCCAGGTACATGAGCTTCAACAGCAAATGAGTAAGGAAAAGAAGCTCATTAAATCTGATTTTCTTATTCAACCAAGTCATGTCCGGAGAGCTTTAGCCTCAAGGATTTCATGTTACTAATGGTCTTCAAAGAAATCTTGAGTATAGAACAGGGACAGGTAGAGCTACCATGAAGTAGCAACACTCCTCAACAAATTCCAGGATGTATTTCCAGAGGAGATACCAGCAGGCTTGCCTCCTTTACGTGGCATAGAACACCAGATTGATCTAGTGCCCGAGCAGCCCTGCCCAACCGCCAGCCTACCGGATGAGTCCAGAGGAGTCCAAGAGCTTGAGAAGCAAGTCAAGGAGCTCCTGGAGAAAGGATATGTTCGAGAGCCTCAGTCCATGTGCTGTACCAGTGCTACTAGTGCCCAAGAAGGATGGGACTTGGCATGTGTGTGGACTGCAAGCATCAACAACATCACAGTCAAGTATAGGCATCCAATACCACGACTGGATGACATGCTAGATGAGCTGAGTGGAGCCACGTCTCCAAGATAGACCTCAAAGTGGATACCACAAGGTCAGGATGAAGGAAGGTGATGAATGGAAGACTGCTTTCAAGACAAGGCGAGAGCTCTAGGAGTGGACAGTCATGCCATTGGGCTTGACTAATGCTCCAAGCACCTTCATGCGCCTTATGAACCAAGTTCTTAGGGTGTATATCAGTAAGTTTGTAGTGGTTTACTTTGATGATATACTAGTTTATAGTAAGTGCCTAGGGGAACACCTCACACATCTTGAGATGGTACTTAAAACCCTTCGACAAGAAGAGCTTTATGCCAATATCAAGAAGTGCATTTTTTTGTACTGATAAACTTGTCTTTTTAGGTTTTGTTGTAAGTTCACAGGACCTACAGGTTGATGAAGAGAAGATTCGAGCCATACAAGAATGGCCAACACCAAGCAACATCAGCAAAGTAAGGAGCTTCCACGGACTGGCCAGCTTCTATACGAGATTCGTGCCCAACTTCAGCAGTATTGCCTCACCATTGACGGCAGTAGTGAAGAAGAACGTGGATTCAGCTGGGAAGAAGCTCAGGAGAAGGCATTCCAGGCCTTGAAGGACAGCCTTACACATGCACCAGTGCTAGTCCTTCCCAACTTCAACAAGACGTTTGAAGTGGAGTGTGATGCCTCTGGAATAGGCATAGGAGCAGTGCTAACCCAAGGAGGGAGACCAGTGGCATACTTCAGTGAGAAGCTAGGTGGTGCCTCACTGAACTTAGCATTACTTGTCCTGGGAGCTCAGGATCCACACTGATCACGAGACTCCCAAACACCTCAGAGGGCAAACCAATCTCAAGAGGAGACATGCCAGGTGGATGGAGTTCATAGAGACCTTCCCGCACATCATCAAGTACAAGAAGGGCAAAGACAATGTGGTAGCCGATGCACTATCAAGGAGGTTTGCCTTGATATCAACCATGGAGACAAAGGTCCTAGGATTCGAGCACATCAAGGATCTATACAAGGATGATCCTGACCTTGCTGAGAGCTACAAGGAGTGTAGCACAGGGAGTCATGGCAAATCCTACATCCATGAGGATTCTTGTTCCGAGAAAGAAGGCTGTGCATACCACAAGGATCACTAAGGAAGCTTATCATCCGAGAAGCTCATGGAGGAGGACTCATGGGCCACTTTGGTGTCGACAAGACTCTAGAAGTGGTCAAGGAGCACTTCTACTGGCCACACATCAAGAGGAGAGTAGAAGCACATTGTGCAAGATGCATTACTTGCAAGAAGGCAAAGTCCCGAGTGCAACCTCACGGGTTGTATCTCCCACTGCCCATACCATCACATCCATGGGTGGACATCTCGATGGATTTTGTTCTAGGTCTGCCCAAGATCAACCACAAAGATGCAATCTTTGTAGTGGTGGACAGATTCTCCAAGATGGCACATTTCATCATCCCATGTGCCAATGTCAATGATCAAACAGCTGAGCTGTTCTTCAGGGAGATAGTACGGGCTTCATGGAGTGCCAAGGACCATCGATCAGACAGGGACACCAAGTTCCTCAGCCATTTCTGGAGGACCTTTGAGAAGCTAGGCAAGCTACTTTTCAACCACTTATCCTCAAACCGATCAAAAGTTGTAGGACTATCAACTCTTCTCAGAACAACTAGGAAGAACCTAAAGACTTGGGTGGAGTGCCTGCCATTCTTGAGTTCGCCACAACCGAGCACTCAGCAACCAAGAAGACCCATTTGAAGTGGTATCTTCAACCTCTCACCCCAGGAGCAAACACCATCACCAGCTGAGATGACCAACCTCAACGGAGCATCCAAAGCAGAGTTCATAAGGAGGACCAGAAGGAAAACTTGGAGAAGAGGACCGGAAAGTACGTGACTCATGCCAACAAAGGAAGAAAGGAGGTGATCTTTCAACCAGGCGATTGGGTGTGGCTACACCTACGGCAGGAGAGGTTCCCAAACCTAAGGAGTTCCAAGCCAGCACCAAGAGGAGATGGACCATTCAGAGCGCTCAAGAGGATCAACAACAACGCCTACCGGATCGAGCTACCAGGTGAGTTTAATGTGTCCAATACGTTTAATGTTACTGACTTGGCCCCTTTCCATGCAGATGAACCAGTTTTGAGGACAAAACCTACTGAAGAGGGAGGGAATGATGAGGACATCAGGTCGTACATCCAGCCAGGAGACCAGACTGGCCGACCAGGAAGCTTGCCCGAGACAGCAGGACCATCTGGCGCGCCTGCCGGACCAGACAGTACCGCCGGACCCTCGACCTATAGGACCAGACCTGTCAACATCGCCGGCGGAGAGGCCCAAGCTTCTGGCACACTTGGTTGGGACGTGAATGACACCACCGGTCCCCCTGATGACACCGCCGACTCCGGGATCAACTTGGCCGGTCCTGAAGTCATTCCGGCCAGTACCGCGCACAATCCAGCCGGTACAGGCCATCCAGCCGAGTACACGCACAGTTCCACTTCTACACAAGAGGACTCGGACCAAATGAGCTACCAGCTCCAGGACATGCACTTAGAGGAAGTATCTACACCAGTGGTACCTCCAGGAGCAATGACAAGAAGCAGATCAAGAGCACTCTTCCACAAATTCAGCTTATGGGGTGACAAGCTTCTAGAAGAAGAGCCTAAGGACAATGGGCCAGAAGAGCAAATTAGAGTCCATTTCAACAACACAAGGAACATCAGACTTGGGCTTTAGTGGCAAGAGAGGTCAGGGCCCAAAGATATTAACTACTCCAAGTCAAAGACTAGGAAAGCTGCATGACAAGGACGCCACCTTCCATTTTGGCCGTGAGGTGAGTTAAGGTAAGTTTACATTCTATATGCCTTTTCTGTTTCAGGGTAGGATCTAGTTGTTTTTACATTTTGAGTCAAAATTTTAGGAATAGGTCCTTATAAGCACTTTTGTATTTTTGTGCACTTTTGTAAACTTTCCTTTTCTTTGTTTGAGTCGACCCTAGAGGTCAAGCTGTCGAGCATATTAATAAGGCTCCTTCCAGCACTGTAATTCGACAACCTTTTTGATATTAATAAAGTATAACTTTTTCCAACAAGTTTTCTCTCTAAGAATCTTGTGCGCTTAGAACCTAGTTGAGACCAGCCCTCCTAGCTCTAAGTTTGTGATTTATCACGAGGTTCATCACCCCTGGTGTGGTTCACTTCACCCCTCCATCGTTTACCAACCAGAAAACCCCTATCCAGAAGCCTAAGGTTGAGTTTCTCACCTAATCTTCTACAAACAGCCCACGCGCATACATCCTTGAATCAATTGTATCACATACCCAATCATGAAGATCACCTCCTTCTTCCTGTTAGCATGTCAAGCCTCTTTCTCCAAGTTTCTTCCATTCTGTGTAACTTATGAAACAGCCTGGATGCTCCTTGATGGTCACCATTGGCAGTCGATTCAATGAGAAAAGACTCATACTTCAAAGGGTGTCTTCTGTTGCTAGTGCAAGCTCCATTGAACTGTCTGGTTTTGGCAGGCACTCCACCCAAGTCTTGAGGTTCTTCCAGTGGCCAAGAGTGTCCTTGACATTTCAGTTTCCATAAGATGGCAGGTGGTAGAGAAGACTAGCTTCGTGCCTAGCTTCCTCCAAAGGGTCCTCCATAAATGGCTGAGGAACTTAGTGTCCCTGTCTGATACAATAGTCTTTGGCACTCCATGAAGCCGTACTATCTCCTTGAAGAACAGCTCGGCTGTTTGCGTGGCATCATTGACATTGGCAATCAGAATGAAGTGTGCCATCTTGGAGAATCTGTCCACCACTACAAAGATTGCATCTTTCTGGTTGATCTTGGGTAGACCTAGAACAAAGTCCATCGAGATGTCCACCCATGGATGCGTCGGTATGGGCAGTGGGAGATACAACCCGTGAGGGTGCACTTGTGACTTCGCCTTTTTGCAGGTGGTGCACCTTGCACAATGAGCTTCTACTGTCCTCTTGATGGGCCAGTAGAAGTGCTCTTTGACCACTGCTAGTTTCTTGTCGACACCAAAGTGGCCCATGAGTCCTCCTCCATGAGCTTCTCGGATGATAAGCTCCCGTAATGATCCTTGTAGTATGCACAACCTTCTCTCTCGGAACAAGAACCCCTCATGGACGTAGAACTTCCCATGACTCCCTGTGCCACACTCCTTGTTGCTCTCGGCGAGGTCAGGATCATCCTTATATAAGTCCTTGATGTGCTCGAATCATAACAACTTGGCTTCCATTGTGGATATCAAGGCAAACCTCCTTGATAGTGCATCAGCTACCACATTGTCCTTGCCCTTCTTGTACTTGATGATGTATGGGAAGGTCTCCATGAACTCCATCCACCTGGCATGTCTCCTCTTGAGATTGGTTTGCCCTCTGAGGTGTTTGAGAGTTTCATGATCCGTGTGGATCACAAACTCCCTGGACAGCAAGTAATAGTGCCAAGTTTCCAAGGCGCGGACAAGAGCATAAAGCTCCTTGTCATAAGTGGGGTAGTTCAGTGAGGCACCACCTAGCTTCTCACTGAAGTATGCCACTAGCCTTCCTCCTTGAGTCAGCACCGCTCCATGCCTATCTGATGAGGACATCAGGTCGTATGTCCAGCCAGGAGACCAGACTGGCCGACCAGGAAGCTTGCCCGAGACAGCCGGGCCATTTGGCACGTCTGCCGGCCCAAGCAGTACCGCCGGACCCTCGACCAATAGGACCAGACCGATCAGCCGGCGGAGAGGCCCAAGCTTCCGGCATACTTGGTGGCGACGTGGATGACACCGCCGGTCCCCATGGTGATGCCGCCGACTCCGGGATCAACTTGGCCGGTCCTGAAGGCATTCCGGCCAGTACCTCGCAAAGTTCAGCCGGTATAGCCGATCCAGCTGAGTGCACGAGCATTTCAACTTCTACACAAGGAAACTCGGACCAGATAAGCTACCAGCTTCAGGAAATGCATCTGGAGGAAGTATCCACACCAGTAGTGCCCCCAGGAGCAATGACAAGGAGTAGATCAAGAGCACTCTTCCACAAGTTCAGCTTATGGGTCGACAAGCTCCTAGAGGAAGATCGACTAAGGACAATGGGCCAGAAGTGCAAAGAAGAGTCCAAAGGCTTCTCAACAATGCAAGGGACTTCAGAGACTTGGGCTTTAGTGGCAAGAGAGGTCAGGGCCCAAAGATTCTTTACCCTACTCCAAGTCGAAGACTAGGAGCAAGGCGCGTGCATGCCACAAGGAAGGCCACCTTCTATTTCTTGGCCGTGAGGTAAGTAAGGTAAGTTTCAATTCAAATATATTCCTCTTTCTGTTTTGTAGGGTAGGATCTAGATTCTTTACATTTTTGAGTCAAGAACATTTTAGGAATAGGTCCTTTTTTCGGTTATGCACTTTTGTATCTTTTCCATTTGTGCACTTTTGTAAACTTTCCTTTTTTTATTTGAGTCAACCCTAGAAGGTCAAGCTGTCGAGCATATTAATAAGGCTCCTTCCAGCATTGTAGTTCGACAACCTTTTTGCTAATTAATAAAGATCGAATTTTTTTACAAGTTTTCTCTCAAGAATCTTGTGCGCTTAGAACCTAGTTGAGACCAGCCATCCTAGCTCTAAGTTTGTGATTTATCACGAGGTTCATCACTCCTCGTGTGGTTCACTTCATCCTTCCATCAAATACCAACCCAAAAACCCCTATCCAAGAAGTCTAAGGTCGAGTTTCTCACCTAACCTTCTCCAAACAGCCCACGCGCATATAAGCCTTGAATCGAGGCTTGTATCATTTTGGTATCAGAGCTTAAAGCTCCTAAACCAGGTTGTTTCTATCCTTTAGCTTGTTTTGTTTCTTGTTATTGCATTAGTTTAAGTTCCATTCAAGAAAAAAAAAATAACATCCAAACTCATACCGAGTGCATCTAGATCCTACGTACATCACTAGGTTCTAGAATCATTCTTGCATTGCTATATTCGACTTTCCTTTTTGTTAGAATCATATTTCCATTATTTTTAAGTTAAATTAAAAAGAAAGGAAAAAGAAAATAGAAAAAATACCAAAAGAATTCGAATTGGACAGCTAGCACAAGTTGTCAAGAAAGTTTCCATTTTTCAAATCTTCCATTTTTTTCAAATCTTCCCTTTTCTCAGATTTTCCTTTTTGCATATTTTTTCGAATCCTCTATATAAGCATCCTCCTAATCAATTTTAGGAGCACGATAACTTGTTTTCTTCCTTGTAGTACACAATGGGAGAAGAAAATAGAGATGCAACTGAGGCCATGATGGCCATGTTCACCACACTCCAAATGCAACTCGCATCAATCAGCGAGAGGTTGGAGCGCGTGGAGAGACCGGTGAGATTCCAGGCTATAAGGCACGTGAGGGCTGAGAAAGGCCGTGCTGAGGGTCCTGAACACCTTAGGACATGGCACGAACAGGAGGAACCCCAGCCAGAAGGAGATGAGGACGTGCAACCTCATGAGTATCACCCTAGGTCGAGAAGACCTCCACGGCAACCAGATGCAGAAGATGATGGCTTCGAGCCATATGGTCTTCACCAGAGACCAAGGATGCCTCCTATACATCATGAGGATGGAGATGAACCTACATACAACCGGGTAACTCATCCTGATGTTAAGCTAACTCCTCCAAGTTTTGCAGGAAAAGTAGACCCCGAGGCTTACCTAGATTGGGAGAGAATAATGGATCATATCTTCGAACATTACAACCAACCAGGGCCTAGGAGAGTCTCAGTGGCAGTAGCACAACTCACGGACAATGCCCTCATCTGGTGGGATCGTTATCTGACAGAAGGAGGAAAATAATGAGGCCCATAGACTCATGGGTCGACATGAAAGACCTCATGCGACAAAGGTTTGTTCCACCTTACTTTCATAGAGACTTGCAACGTCGTTTTCGTACTCTTAAGCAGGGTACTAGATCAGTAGAGGAGTACTATGAAGAGTTCGTGATGAGGACATCAGGTCGTACATCCAGCCAGGAGACCAGACTGGCCGACCAGGAAGCTTGCCCGAGACAGCAGGACCATCTGGCGCGCCTGCCGGACCAGACAGTACCGCCGGACCCTCGACCTATAGGACCAGACCGGTCACCATCGCCGGCGGAGAGGCCCAAGCTTCCGGCACACTTGGTGGGGATGTGAATGACACCGCCGGTCCCCCTGATGACACCGCCGACTCCGGGATCAACTTGGCGGGTCCTGAAGTCATTCCGGCCAGTACCGCGCACAATCCTGGCGGTACAGGCCATCCAGCCGAGTACATGCACACTTCCACTTCTACACAAGAGGACTCGGACCAAATGAGCTACCAGCTCCAGGACATGCACTTAGAGGAAGTATCTACACCAGTGGTACCTCCAGGAGCAATGACAAGAAGCAGATCAAGAGCACTCTTCCACAAATTCAGCTTATGGGTCGACAAGCTTCTAGAGGAAGAGAAGCTAAGGACAATGGGCCAGAAGAGCAAATTAGAGACCAAAGGATTCTAAACAACACAAGGAACATCAGAGACTTGGGCTTTAGTGGCAAGAGAGGTCAAGGCCCAGAGATTTGTAACCCTACTCCAAGTCGAAGACTAGGAGCAAGGCGCGTGCATGCCACAAGGACGGCCACCTTCCATTTCTTGGCCGTGAGGTGAGTTAAGGTAAGTTTACATTCGAATATATGCCTCTTTCTGTTTTGCAGGGTAGGATCTAGTTGCTTTCTATTTTTGAGTCAAAAACATTTTAGGAATAGGTCCTTTTTCGGTTATGCACTTTTGTATCTTTTCCTTTTGTGCACTTTTGTAAACTTTCCTTTTATTTGTTTGAGTCGACCCTAGAAGGTCAAGCTGTCAAGCATATTAATAAGGCTCCTTCCAGCATTGTAGTTCGACAACCTTTTTGCTAATTAATAAAGATCGAATTTTCTTTACAAGTTATTCTCTCAAAGAAGCTTGTGCGCTTAGAACCTAGTTGAGACCAGCCCTCCTAGCTCTAAGTTTGTGATTTATCACGAGGTTCATCACCCCTCGTGTGGTTCACTTCACCCTTCCATCTTTTACCAACCAGAAAACCCCCATCCAGAAGCCTAAGGTTGAGTTTCTCACCTAATCTTCTACAAACAGCCCACGTGCATACATCCTTGAATTAAGGCTTGTATCATTTTGGTATCAGAGCTTAAAGCTCCTAAACCAGGTTGTTTCTATCCTTTTGCTTGTCTTATTTCTAGTTCTTGCATTAGTTTAAGTCGTATTCAAGAAAAATAAAAAAAAACAACATCAAACTCCAAACCGAGTGCATCTAGCCTCCTACGTGTATCACTAGGGTTTAGATTCACTTTTGCATTGTCTTTCACGTTTTCCTTTTTGTTTAAATCATATTTCCTTTATTTTTAAGTTAAATTAAAAAGAAAATAGAAAGAATTCTAAAGGAAGTCGAATTGGACAGCTAGCACAAGTTGTCAAGAAAGTTTCCATTTTCTCAAATCTTCACATTTTTTGAATTTCCTTTCCTTAGGAATTTCCTTTTTGCATTTTTTTCAAATCCCATATAAAAAGAAACTCTCCTAATAATTTAGGAGCACCCTAATTATCTTCTTTCTTTGTAGCACACATGGGAGAAGAGAATAGA
>JAENJI010001578.1:0-12031 GCA_018901935.1 Pugionium cornutum | reverse complement strand
TTATCAAGCAATTTATGGGAGTAGAGTGTGATACCGGAGAGTTTTGAGGCATAGGCCTTGATGAGATCCTCCAAGTCACACTTCTTAACATACTCCATGGATACATTCATAGCTAGCTCCCCTCCTTGGTTGGATGAACTTGCCGGTTCAGTTGCAACCATTTGAGAGATGTTAGCCTTTGAATCCTTGAACCGGTTTGGTTTGAGATGAGGATGAAGTATCCAGCACTTGTCCTTGATGTGGCCATTCCTCTTACAATGCTCACACATCACGCTCTTCCTATCCTCCTCTTGCTTAAACACGCTTTTGTTGGCCATGACTAGTTCTCCTTTACCACCAAACAAACCAATGTTGCCTTGCTCCTTTTGAATCCGTGAGCACACCTCTTCGAAATCAGGGAGTTTTGGCTCTCTCAGGATGGACTTAATCACATCCTTAAAGGCTGGATTTAGGTTGAGAAGAAGCCCAAATATCTTGTCTTGTTCCTTCCTTTCATTAAGCACCTTTGGATCCATAGAACTTGGTCTCAACATGTCAAGCTCGGACCATGTTGACTGAAACTTGCCTAGGAATTTTGTGAACTCCATATCCTCTTGGTGTAGATCATTGAGAGACTTCTTAACCTCATCCACATGGCTGAGGTTTGAAACATCCCCATACACCCTCTTGAGAGTCACCCAAAGAGACTTGGAGGTTTCACAATGTGAATAAGCTTCAAGAATGGATGGGTCCAATGAATTTTGGAGGAATCCATGGACTGATTGATCTTTTTGGAACCACCTAGCTTCTTCTTTCTTGTTGCCTCATCCTTCTTCTCTTTTGGATCATCTATAGATTGAGTATTATCCTCCAAGATATGATTCCAAAGTCCTTTGCCACAAATGGCTGTCTTGATGGTTCTTGATCATAATGTGTAGTTCAAGCCTTTGAGAACTACTGGTATCACCGTAGGTTTCAGGCTGGAACTGATTTGAATTGTATCCTCCATTGTTAGTGATACGAGCATGGAAAGCACACAAAAGGAGAAGCTCATGGCTAGGAATGAACCAGTGGAACATGAAGATGCTCTTGCACTACCAGCTGGACCATTAACCCGAGCCAAGGCCAAGAAACTCAAAGAGGCAATCAGCAGCATGCTCAATAAGGAGAATGCACAACAAATTCACTTGAGCTTGAATGGAGAAGTGCCTAAAAGCACTCTGATTTTAGTACAAGCTCAAGACAGCATACAAATGGGTATGTGATCCATTTGTACTCTTTTTCCCTTATCCAAGTTTTCTCCCATTGGGTTTTCTTGGTAAGGTTTTTAATGAGGCAAATGAATCACATTACAACCAGCCCAATTTGTTGTTTAAAATCAAAAGGATTTCAATTCAAAATGATCAAAATTGGCGTCATCAAAGGGGGGGGGGGAAGTGTCTACATTCATAGTCAAAATAAGAGTTAATGAAGTCAAGGTCTTTGGTCAAGGTCTTTGGTCAAGGTCTTTGGTCAAGTCTTCCCTTGTAATTGTAACCAATTTAATGTTGTAGGCTCCTCATATTTACGTCCCCTTATAGTATAAATAGGGGCTTTCAGTTGTAAACTTGATCATTCAACTTTTCAAATAAAAACAGCTTATTTTCTTAAGTTTGAGAGTGATTCTCTTCTTAATCTGATTGTTGGTGTGTAATATCCTTCAGTCAACATTTAGTAGCCTTAGTGTGTAATATCTAAGCTACTATCTTAGGTAAATCAGTAGTCTTTCCGCAACTACTGTGTGACCCTTCAATCCACAACCTTTGAACAGATTGAATTTCGATTCATTCTGTTGCAAAGCCTATCTCAACCGCATCCAGAAGTGCATTCCTTGGGAGGTTCGCATCATTTGGTATCAGAGCACACTTCTGATCGGTTATCCCTATCCCTCATTTCCATATCTCTCCATTTCCATCTGTTTAGATTACATCAGCTTCTGTATCGATTTGCATCAATTGATTAATCAGAAAAAAACAATTCATATAATTGCATTGTCGTTTTTATCCAATATTACATCAGTTTATCAAATCAAAATCGACCCCAACCCATTGCATTTTCAGATTAGAAAATAACACACTCGCAACTCTTCATCTTCCATTGAAAATATTTTTTCAGAACAGGTACTTTTAACGCATTTTAAGTGTATTTGTAGCTATGTCAGGAGGAAATCAAACTTCATAAACACCAAACTTGTTAATGGAGGCTCTAGTAGCAGAAATGAAGAAAGTACTACAAGTAGAGCTGGAAGCCATTCATTTGCGGCTTGATGATGTTCAGAACAATAGTAACACTGAAGCAGGTCCAAGGAGAACCAGGAATCCCTTTAGACATGGCCATAATGAAGAAATAGAAGCCTACTATAGTCATGGCAGTGAAGGGAGTAGGAGAACCCAAAGGAGGCATAGGCGTGTAAGAGAAGAAAGGGTGACGCTTAATGACACCATAAGAGGTCTTAAACTTAAGATACCATCATTCTATGGAAAAAATGATCCAGACACTTACCTGGAATGGGAGAAGAAGATCGAGCTGGTGTTTGATTGTCAACACTATTCCGAGCTCAACAAGGTCCGCATAGCTGCTACTGAATTTTATGAGTATGCACTCAGCTGGTGGGATCAATTGGTGACTTCCAGAAGACGTAATGGTGAGTATCCAGTAGAAACATGGGCTGAGATGAAAGCCATAATGAGGAAAAGGTTTGTGCCCAGCCATTACCACCGTGAGCTTCACCAAAAGCTAAGGAGACTCAATCAAGGAAGCCGAAGTGTTGAGGACTATTACCAGGAGTTGGAAACCCTCATGATCAGGGCAGACATTTCAGAAGATAGAGAAGCTACTATGGCAAGATTTTTAGGAGGACTTAACCGTGACATTCAAGATAGAATGGAGCTGGAACATTATGTGGAGCTAGAGGAAATGTTGCACAAAGCTATACTGGTAGAACAACAGCTAAAAAGAAAAAGTTATACTAGGCCAAGCTATGGAGCAGCTAACAATAAGCCTAGCTACCAAAGGGAAGGAAAACAGATTGCTAAAATTGATTCCAAACCTTCAACAACCACTCAAGACGCCAAGGGAAAATCTGAAGCTACTACATCTACTAGAACAAGAGATGTGAAGTGTTTCAAATGCCAAGGAAGAGGGCATTATGCGAATGAATGCACCAACAAGAAGATCATGATTCTGTTGGATAATGGTGAAATAGAATCCGAGGAAGAAGAAGTCTTTTCTGATTCTTCAGAAGAGCATCTTGAACCTCCTATGGCAGGAGAATTATTGGTAACAAGAAGAACCCTAAGCGTACAAAACAAAACCAAAGAACATGAGCAAAGAGAGAACCTGTTTCACTCAAGATGCCACGTCCAAGGAAAGGTTTGCAGCATCATTATTGATGGAGGCAGCTGCACTAATGTGGCTAGTGAAACTATGGTAAACAAGTTAGGTCTGGAAGTGTTCAAGCACCCAAAGCCGTACAAGCTGCAATGGCTTAATGAGTGGGCGAAATGAAGGTAAGCAGCCAAGTCAAGGTACCTATAACCATTGGAAAGTACCAAGATGAGATCCTTTGTGATGTTTTACCAATGGAGGCTGGCCACATTCTGCTTGGAAGACCATGTCAATTTGATCGAAAGGTCATTCATGATGGTTACACCAACCAACACTCGTTTGAACACAAAGGTAAGAAGATCACACTTGTTCCTATGACACCACAGGAGGTGTACCAAGATCAGCTCGTGTTGGAGCAAAGGAAAACAGCTGGAACTTCAAAAGAAACCATAAGCACCAAAAGTGACAGAGGCTGTGAGAACAAGAACAAAAAGCACTCAAGTTTCTTTGTGAGAAATGGTGGAGATTATGAAGACGTCTTTCCTGAAGAAAATTCAAAGGGGCTACCACCCATCAGAGGCATTGAACATCAGATCTATTTTGTACCTGGAGCCTCACTACCAAATAGACCAGCTTATAGAACCAACCCCGTTGAGACTAAGGAGCTGCAAAGACAAGTTAATGAGCTAATGGAGAAGGGCTACATCAGGGAGAGCATGAGTCCTTGTGCTGTGCCAGTTCTATTTGTGCCAAAGAAAGATGGCAGCTGGCGCATGTGTGTTGATTGTAGAGCAATCAACAACATTACGGTAAAGTATCGCCATCCAATCCCTAGGTTAGATGACATGCTTGATGAATTGCATGGTTCCAAAATCTTTTCTAAGATAGATCTTAAGAGTGGGTACCATCAAATACGCATGAAGGAAGGGGATGAATGGAAAACTGCATTTAAAACTAAGCATGGATTATATGAATGGTTAGTCATGCCATTTGGGTTAACAAATGCACCTAGTACTTTCATGAGGTTGATGAATCATGTTCTTAGAGCTTTCATAGGAGTCTTTGTTCTAGTATACTTTGATGACATCTTAATCTACAGCAAGAATCTAGAAGAGCATGCTAGTCATTTGACATCGGTTCTAAGCGTTCTTAGAAAAGAAAAACTATATGCAAATCTTAAGAAATGCACTTTTTGTACAGATAACATTGTGTTCCTAGGCTTTGTTATAAGTGCAGATGGTATTAAGGTTGATGAGGAGAAGGTCAAAGCTATTAAGGAATGGCCAAGTCCAAAAACAGTAGGAGAAGTTAGAAGTTTCCATGGGCTAGCTGGCTTCTATAGACGCTTTGTCAAGGATTTTAGCACTATTGCTGCCCCACTTACGGAAGTAATCAAGAAAGACGTAGGATTCAAATGGGGACAAGCTCAAGAAAGCTCATTCCAAGCTTTGAAAGAAAAGCTTACACATGCACCTCTTCTATCTTTACCTGATTTTCTTAAAACCTTTGAGATAGAATGTGATGCTTCTGGTATAGGTATTGGAGCTGTTTTGATGCAGGATAAGAAACCTATAGCCTATTTCAGTGAGAAGCTTGGAGGAGCCACCCTCAACTATCCAACCTACGACAAGGAATTGTACGCCTTGGTCCGTGCTTTGCAAACTTGGCAACACTACTTGTGGCCTAAGGAGTTCGTGATTCACACTGATCATGAGTCACTTAAGCACTTAAAGGGCCAACAGAAGCTGAACAAAAGGCATGCACGGTGGGTTGAGTTCATAGAAACATTTCTGTATGTCATTAAATACAAACAAGGTAAAGAGAATGTTGTGGCAGATGCATTGTCACGGAGGTATGCCTTAATCTCTACTCTTGATGCTAAGTTGTTAGGTTTTGAACAACTTAAAGAGCTATATGAAACTGATCCTGAATTTAAAGATGTATACATTGCTAGCAAAAAGTTTGCTTCAGGAAAATACTATCGGCATGAAGGATTCCTATTTTATGATAATAGATTATGTGTGCCTAACTGTTCCATTCGAGACTTGCTAGTTAGGGAAGCTCATGGAGGAGGACTGATGGGGCATTTTGGAGTTGCCAAAACACTTAAGGTCATGCAAGATCATTTCCATTGGCCACACATGAAGAGAGACGTAGAAAGAATCTGTGCAAGGTGTGTTACATGCAAACAGGCTAAGTCTAAGGTTCAACCCCACGGTTTGTACACTCCCTTACCCATTCCTACTCATCCATGGATTGACATATCAATGGACTTTGTGGTTGGTTTGCCTAGAACTAAGACAGGAAAGGATTCTATCTTTGTTGTGGTTGATAGATTCTCTAAGATGGCTCATTTTATAGCATGTCACAAGACTGATGATGCATTGCATATAGCCAATCTGTTCTTTAAAGAGGTAGTTCGATTGCATGGAATGCCTAGGACCATAGTTTCTGATAGAGACACTAAGTTCTTGAGTTACTTTTGGAAAACTCTTTGGTCTAAATTAGGAACTAAGTTGGTATTCTCTACAACATGTCACCCACAAACGGATGGTCAAACTGAAGTAGTTAATAGAACCTTGTCTACTTTATTGCGTGCATTAATCAAACAAAATCTTAGAACATGGGAAGAATGTTTACCACATGCTGAATTTGCATATAACCATTCTGTACATTCTGCTTCTAAGTATTCTCCTTTTCAAATTGTGTATGGTTTCAATCTTTTATCTCCTTTGGATCTAACCCCTTTGCCTTTAAGTGAAAGAGCTAGTATTGATGGAAAAAGAAAAGCTGAGATTGTTAAACAGATCCATGAGAATGCAAGGAAGAATATTGAGGCCAGAACCCAACAATATGCAAGAAAGGCCAACAAAGGAAGACGTGAAATGGTATTTGAGGTGGAGACCTCGTGTGGATTCACTTGAGGAAAGAAAGATTTCCAGCTGAAAGGAAATCCAAACTTATGCCCAGAATAGATGGACCTTTCAAGATAGTTCAGAAGATCAACAACAACGCCTACCAAATTGATCTTCAAGGTAAGTATAATGTGAGTTCAAGCTTCAATGTTTCTGATCTTGTGCCTTTCATTGCAGATGAACCAGATTTGAGGTCAAATCCTTTTCAAGAGGAGGGGGATGATACGAGCATGGAAAGCACACAAAAGGAGAAGCTCATGGCTAGAAATGAACCAGTGGAACATGAAGAAGCTCTTGCACTACCAGCTGGACCATTAACCCGAGCCAAGGCCAAGAAACTCAAAGAGGCAATCAGCAGCATGCTCAACAAGGAGAATGCACAACAAATTCACTTGAGCTTGATTGGAGAAGTGCCTAAAAGCACTCTGATTTTAGTACAAGCTCAAGACAGCATACAAATGGGTATGTGATCCATTTGTACTCTTTTTCCTTATCCAAGTTTTCTCCCATTGGGTTTTCTTGGTAAGGTTTTTAATGAGGCAAATGAATCACATTACAACCAGCCCAATTTGTTGTTTAAAATCAAAAGGAGTTCAATTAAAAATGCTCAAAATTGGCGTCATCAAAGGGGGGGAAAAGTGTCTACATTCATAGTCAAAATAAGAGTTAATGAAGTCAAGGTCTTTGGTCAAGGTCTTTGGTCAAGTCTTCCCTTGTAATTGTAACCAATTTAATGTTGTAGGCTCCTCATATTTACGTCCCCTTATAGTATAAATAGGGGCTTTCAGTTGTAAACTTGATCATTCAACTTTTCAAATAAAAACAGCTTCTTTTCTTAAGTTTGAGAGTGATTCTCTTCTTAATCTGATTGTTGGTGTGTAATATCCTTCAGTCAACATTTAGTAGCCTTAGTGTGTAATATCTAAGCTACTATCTTAGGTAAATCAGTAGTCTTTCCGCAACTACTGTGTGACCCTTCAATCCACAACCTTTGAACAGATTGAATTTCGATTCATTCTATTGCAAAGCCTATCTCAACCGCATCCAGAAGTGCATTCCTTGGGAGGTTCGCATCAGTTAGGCTTTGAAGAGCTCAAAGGAAGCAGCTTTTATGGTTGAATAAAACTGTGAGTTTTTAGTCTAAAGACTGAGAGATTTTTGATAGAATTTTAGATTAGAAACTGATAGATTGAGTAGAAAAGATAAGAGAATGATCTTATGCTGTGATACCATGAAAGAATATTAATATTATAGAGGAGAAATGTGAAGAATTGAATCTGGAAACTCAAAGAGAAGTATGAGAAATGTCTTAGACTTATGGAGAAGAATCTCCTAAGAGTATATTCATACATTGAGTCTTTACAGCCCTTTTATAGAGGATTTACAATGTGAACACAAAAGGAAACGAATTCAAACTTGTGGATGAGCTTGAATAGAGGAGGAGCGTGTCAACAACCAATGAGAAGAGAGGGGAAGAGCTGCAGACTGTCTCATGAACGTTTGGTGTTGTTACCAAGGCTGTGGGCAGCAGTCATGACTGTTTGGTGTGGTTACCAAGACAGTGTGCAACATGGACATGTCCTTTTCACCTTGATTCTTCTCCCAAGGCATCTATTTAACCATTTTAACCATGTGGTTATTAATAACTCCCTCCTTTTTCTTTTCCTTGTTATTCAAACTGAATTTTTGTGCTCAGACTTGCCTTGTAGGTCAAGATAGGTCTTATTTGATTTTCCTATGTCAATACTATTGTGTGACCCTTCAATCCACAACCTTTGAACAGATTGAATTTCGATTCATTCTGTTGCAAAGACTATCTCAACCGCATCCAGAAGTGCATTCCTTGGGAGGTTTGCATCATTTGGTATCAGAGCACACTTCTGATCTGTTATCCCTATCCCTCATCTCTATATCTCTCCATTTCCATCTGCTTAGATTGCATCAGCTTGTGTGTATTGATTTGCATCAGTTGAATAATCGAAAAAAACCTATTCATATAATTGCATTGTTGTTTTTATCCAATATGACATCAGTTTATCACATTAAATCGACCCCAACACATTGCATTTTCAGATTAGAAAATAACACACTCGCAACTCTTCATCTTCCATCAAAATTTTTTTTCAGAACAGGTATTTTAACATATTTGTTTAGTGCATTTGTAGCTATGTCAGGAGGAAATCAAACTTCAGAAGCACCAAACTTGTTAATGGAGGCTCTAGTAGCAGAAATGAAGAAAGCATTACAAATAGATCTGGAAGCCATTGATTTGCGGCTTGATGATGTTCAGAACAATAGTAACACTGAAGGAGGCCCAAGGAGAACTAGGAGTCCCTTAAGACGTGGCCAAAATGAAGAAACAGAATCCTACTATAGTCGTGGCAGTGAAGGAAGTAGGAGAACCCAAAGGAGGCCTAGGCGTGTAAGAGAAGAAAGGGGTCAGCCTAATGACACATTAGGAGGTCTTAAACTTAAGATACCATCATTCTATGGCAAAAATGATCCTGACACTTACCTGGAATGGGAGAAGAAGATCGAGCTGGTGTTTAATTGTCAACACTATTCCGAGCTGAACAAGGTCCGCGTAGCTGCTACTGAATTTTATGAGTATGCACTCAGCTGGTGGGATCAATTGGTGACTTCCAGAAGACGTAATGGTGAGTATCCAGTAGAAACATGGGCTGAGATGAAAGCCATAATGAGGAAAAGGTTTGTGCCCAGCCATTACCACCGTGAACTTCACCAAAAGCTAAGGAGACTCAATCAAGGAAGCCGAAGTGTTGAGGACTATTACCAGGAGTTGGAAACCCTCATGATCAGGGCAGACATTTCAGAAGATAGAGAAGCTACAATGGCAAGATTTTTAGGAGGACTTAACTGTGACATTTAAGATAGAATGGAGTTGGAACATTATGTGGAGCTAGAGGAAATGTTGCACAAAGCGATACTGGTGGAACAGCAGATAAAAAGAAAAAGTTATACTAGGCCAAGTTATGGAGCAGCTAACAATAATCCTAGCTACCAAAGGGAAGGAAAGTAGATTGCTAAATTTGATTCCAAACCTTCAACAACCACTCTAGATGTCAAGAGCAAATCTGAAGCTACTACATCTACTAGAACAAGAGATGTGAAGTGTTTCAAATGCCAAGGAAGAGGGCATTATGTGAATGAATGCACCAACAAGAAGATCATGATTCTGTTGGATAATGGTGAAATAGAATCCCAGGAAGAAGAAGTCTTTTCTGATTCTTCAAAAGAGCATCTTGAATCTCCTATGGCAGGAGAATTATTGGTAACAAGAAGAACCCTAAGCGTACAAAACAAGACCAAAAAATATGAGCAAAGAGAGAACCTGTTTCACTCAAGATGCCACGTCCAAGGAAAGGTTTGCAGCATCATTATTGATGGAGGCAGCTGCACTAATGTGGCTAGTGAAACTATGGTAAACATGTTAGGTCTGGAAGTGTTCAAGCACCCAAAGCCGTATAAGCTGCAATGGCTTAATGAGTGTGGCGAAATGAAGGTAAGCAGCCAAGTCAAGGTACCTATAACCATTGGAAAGTACTAAGATGAGATCCTTTGTGATGTTTTACCAATGGAGGCTGGCCACATTCTGCTTGGAAGACCATGGCAATTTGATCGAAAGGTCATTCATGATGGTTACACCAACCAACACTCGTTTGAACATAAAGGTAAGAAGATCACACTTGTTCCTATGACACCACAGGAGGTGTACCAAGATCAGCTCGTGTTGGAGCAAAGGAAAACAGCTGGAACTTCAAAAGAAACCATAAGCACCAAAAGTAACAGAGGCTGTGAGAACAAGAACAAAAAGCACTCAAGTTTCTTTGTGAGAACTGGTGGAGATTATGAAGATGTCTTTCCAGAAGACAATTCAAAGGGGCTACCACCCATCAGAGGCATTGAACATCAGATTGATTTTGTACCTGGAGCCTCACTACCAAATAGACCAGCTTATAGAACCAACCCCGTTGAGACTAAGGAGCTGCAAAGGCAAGTTAATGAGCTAATGGAGAAGGGCTACATCAGGGAGAGCATGAGTCCTTGTGCTGTGCCAGTTCTACTTGTGCCAAAGAAAGATGGCAGTTGGCGCATGTGTGTTGATTGTAGAGCAATCAACAACATTACGGTAAAGTATCGCCATCCAATCCCTAGGTTAGATGACATGCTTGATGAATTGCATGGTTCCAGAATCTTTCTAAGATAGATCTTAAGAGTGGGTACCATCAAATACGCATGAAAGAAGGGGATGAATGGAAAACTGCATTTAAAACTAAGCATGGATTATATGAATGGTTAGTCATGCCATTTGGGTTAACAAATGCACCTAGTACTTTCATGAGGTTGATGAATCATGTTCTTAGAGCATTCATAGGAGTCTTTGTTGTAGTATACTTTGATAACATCTTAATCTACAGAAAGAATCTAGAAGAGCATACTAGTCATTTGACATCGGTTCTAAGTGTTCTTAGAAAAGAAAAACTATATGCCAATCTTAAGAAATGCACTTTTTGTACAGATAACATTGTGTTCCTAGGATTTGTTATAAGTGCAGATGGTATTAAGGTTGATGAGGAGAAGGTCAAAGCTATTAAGGAATGGCCAAGTCCAAAAACAGTAGGAGAAGTGAGAAGTTTCCATGGGCTAGCTGGCTTCTATAGATGCTTTGTCAAGGATTTTAGCACTATTTCTGCCCCACTTACGGAAGTAATCAAGAAAGACGTAGGATTCAAATGGGGACAAGCTCAAGAAAGCTCATTCCAAGCTTTGAAAGAAAAGCTTACACATGCACCTCTTCTATCTTTACCTGATTTTTTTAAAACCTTTGAGATAGAATGTGATGCTTCTGGTATAGGTATTGGAGCTGTTTTGATGCAGGATAAGAAACCTATAGCCTATTTCAGTGAGAAGCTTGGAGTGATAGAATATTGAGATTAGAGAGGAGAAATGTGAAGAATTGAATCCAGAAACTCAAAGAAAAGCATGAGAAGATGAGAAAATGTCTTAGACTTCTGGAGAAGAACTCCTAAGAGTTCTCTCATACATTGAGTCTTTACAGCCCTTTTATAGAGGATTTACAATGTGAACACAAAAGAAAACGAATTCAAACTTGTGGATGAGCTTGAATAGAGGAGGAGCTTGTCAACAACCAATGAGAAGAGAGGGGAAGAGCTGCAGACTGTCTCATGACTGTTTGGTGTGGTTACCAAGACTGTGTGCAGCATGGACATGTCCTTTTCACCTTGATTCTTCTCCCAAGGCAGCTATTTAACCATTTTAACCTTGTGGTTAATAGTAACTCCCTCCTTTTTCTTTTCTCTTGTTATTCAAACTGAATTTCGTGCTCACACTTGCCTTGTAGGTCAAGATAGGTCTTATTTGATTTTCCTATGTCAATACTCCCCCTCAAGCTAAAGACTTTGGAATCACCCTAAAGTCTTAAGCTTGGGAACCCAAGGCAACACCTCATTAAAAACCTTATTAAGGAAAACCACTTGGGAAAAAACTTTAATAAGGGAAAAAGAGTGTGTTGCTCTTGGATTAGTAGACTTTTGATCATGGATGTGATAAATCAACAAGCCCAAGTTTGCTAAAGATGTTCTTGCAAACTTTGAGACTTGCTGCCTTTGTGAAGATGTCAGCTAGTTGGTCTTCACTACTTGTATAACATGGCAAAATGGTTCCATCTTGAACTTTCTCCCTAACCTTATGGCAATCGATCTCTATGTGCTTGGTCCTCTCGTGAAACA
>JAENJI010001577.1:0-12138 GCA_018901935.1 Pugionium cornutum | reverse complement strand
TAGCACTTATAACCCTTTTGTGTTTTCGAATATCCAAGGAACATACACTTGATGCTCTTTGCCTCCAACTTGTTTCTTAGATCACCTGGAACATACACAAAGCACACACACCCAAATATACGTAAATGATCAATGGAGGGTTTAGTTTTATTGAGTACCTCAAATGGGGATATGTCTTGCAAGACTTTGGTTGGAATCCGATTGATGAGGTAGCAAGAAACCAAGACTGCATCTCCCCAAAAAATTGGTATGAAACATCATGGATCTTGCTACTTCCATTAAGTGTCGGTTCTTCCTTTCAGCAACTCCATTTTGTTGTGGTGTGTGTGGACAGCTAGTTTGATGTAGTATTCCATGTTTGTTTAGTGAGCTTTGAATCTTTGACTTGTGTATTCCCTCCATTATCTGATCTTAACACTTTGATCTTGGCATTGAATTGATTAGTAACATAATTATGAAAGTTTATAAATGCCTCATAAACCCTATCTTTAGATGGAAGTAATGTAACCCATGTATATTTCGATTTCTCATCTATAAAGGTCACAAAGTATTTATTCCTATCTCTAGACATGCAAGGTGAGGTCCAAACATTGGAATGTACTAAATCAAAGCAATGCTCATAAATTGTAGACGATTTAGGGAAAACAACACGACAATGTTTGCCAAGGATACAAGCCTCACAAACTGAGTGATCATAAGCGACATTAGGAATTATTAAGCTTAAAGCACGAGCATGAGGATGTGCTAATCTAGCATGCCATAAGACATCTTTATTAGCAAAAACACAGGATTTGAAAGCTAAGGAATCCAAATTGCTTGGAGGGTCTTCAAGAACATAGAGCTCATCTTGAGTTACACCACCTCCAAGTATCTTACCACTCTTAATATCCTGAAAGTAAACATTGTTAGGCCCAAATGTAACATTGCAATTGAGGTCTTTAGTAGCCCTTTTGACAGAAACTAGATTAGACTTAAATTTAGGTACAAAGAAAGCATTAGTTTGTTTGTCAAATACTCTTAATTTTCCGGTTCCTTCAATTGGAATACCCTTACCATCAGCTATAGTTACTTGTCGTAGACATGGTTCAATGTTTTTTAACAACCTAGCATTGCTAATCATATGGTGAGAAGCACCTGAATCCACTACCAACTTATGATCTGGTTTATCAAGGAATTTATGGGAGTAGAGTGTGATACCGGAGAGTTTTGAGGCGTAGGCCTTGATGAGATCCTCCAAGTCACTCTTCTTAACTTACTCCATGGATACATTCATATCTAGCTCCCCTCCTTGGTTGGATGAACTTGCCGGTTCAGTTACAACCTTTTGAGAGATAGCCTTTGAATCCTTGAACCGGTTTGGCTTGAGATGAGGATGAAGTATCCAGCACTTGTCCTTGATGTGGCCATTCCTCTTACAATGCTCACACATCACACTCTTCCTATCCTCTTGCTTAAACACACTTTTGTTGGCCATGACTAGTTCTCCTTTATCACCAAACAAACCAATGTTGCCTTGCTCCTTTTGAATCCGTGAGCACACCTCTTCGAAATCAGGGAGTTTTGGCTCTCTCAGGATGGACTTAATCACATCCTTAAAGGCTGGATTTAGGTTGAGAAGGAGCCCAAATATCTTGTCTTGTTCCTTCCTTTCATTAAGCACCTTTGGATCCATAGAGCTTGGTCTCAACATGTCAAGCTCGGACCATGTTGACTGGAACTTGCCCAGGAATTTTGTGAACTCCATATCCTCTTGGTGTAGATCATTGAGAGCCTTCTTAACCTCATATACACGGCTGAGGTTTGAAACATCCCCATACACCCTCTTGAGAGTGTCCCAAAGAGACTTGGCAGTTTCACAATGTGAATAAGCTTCAAGAATGGATGGATCCAATGAATTTTGGAGGAATCCAAGGATTGATTGATCTTCTTGGAACCACCTAGCTTCTTCTTTTCTTGTTGCCTCATCCTTCTTCTCCTTTGGATCATCTATAGATGGAGTATTATCCTCCAAGATGTGATTCCAAAGTCCTTTGCCTCAAATGGCTGTCTTGATGGTTCTTGACCATAATGTGTAGTTCAAGCCTTTGAGAACTACTGGTATCACCGTAGGTTTCAGGCTGGAACTAATTTGAACTGTATCCTCCATTGTTAGGCTTTGAAGAGCTCAAAGGAAGCAGCTTTTATGGTTGAATAAAACCGTGAGTTTTTAGTCTAAAGACTGAGAGATTTTTGACAGAATTTTAGATTAGAAACTGAGAGATTTGAGTAGAAAAGATAAGAGAATGATCTTATGCTCTGATACCATGAAAGAATATTGAGATTATAGAGGAGAAATGTGAAGAATTGAATCTAGAAACTCAAAGAGAAGTATGAGAAGTATGAGAAATGTCTTAGACTTATGGAGAAGAATCTCCTAAGAGTATATTCATACATTGAGTCTTTACAGCCCTTTTATAGAGGATTTACAATGTGAACACAAAAGAAAACGAATTCAAACTTGTGGATGAGTTTGAATAGAGGAGGAGCCTGTCAACAACCAATGAGAAGAGAGGAGACAGCAGGCATGACTGTTTGGTGTGGTTACCAAGACTGTGTGCAGCAGGCATGACTGTTTGGTGTGGTTACCAAGACTGTGTGCAGCATGGACATGTCCTTTTCACCTTGATTCTTCTCCCAAGGTTGCTATTTAACCATTTTAACCATGTGGTTAATAATAACTCCCTCCTTTTTTATTTCCCTTGTTATTCAAACTGAATTTTCGTACTCACACTTGCCTTGTAGGTCAAGATAGGTCTTATTTGATTTTCCTATGTCAATACCCCTCTCTTATCATTGGTTGTTGACAAGCTCCTCCTCTATTGAAGCTCATCCACAAGTTTGAATTCGTTTTCTTTTGTGTTCACATTGTAAATCCTCTATAAAAGGGCTGTAAAGACTCAATGTATGATTATACTCTTAGGAGATTCTTCTCCATAAGTCTAAGACATTTCTCGTTTTCTCATACTTCTCTTTGAGTTTCCAGATTCAATTCTTCACATTTCTCCTCTATAATCTCAATATTCTTTCATGGTATCAGAGCATAAGATCATTCTCTTATCTTTTCTACTCAAATCTCTCAGTTTCTAATCTAAAATTCTGTCAAAATCTCTGTTTTAAACTAAAACTCACAGTTTTGTTCAACCATAAAGCTGCTCCTTTGAGCTCTTCAAAGCCTAACAATGGAGGATACAGTTCAAATCAGTTCCAGCCTGAAACCTACGGTGATACCAGTAGTTCTCAAAGGCTTGAACTATACATTATGGTCTCATCAAGACAGCCATTTGTGGCAAAGGACTTTGGAATTACATCTTGAAGAATAATACTCCATCTATAGACAATCCAAAGGAGAAGAAGGATGAGGCAACAAGAAAGGAAGAAGCTAGGTGGTTCCAAGAAGATCAATCAGTCCTTGGATTCCTCCAAAATTCATTGGACCCATCCATTCTTGAAGCTTATTCACATTGTGAAACCGCGAAGTCTCTTTGGGACACTCTCAAGAGGGTGTATGGGGATGTTTCAAACCTCAGCCGTGTGTATGAGGTTAAGAAGGCTCTCAATGATCTACACCAAGAGGATATGGAGTTCACAAAATTCCTAGGCAAGTTCCAGTCAACATGGTCTGGGCTTGACATGTTGAGACCAAGTTCTATGGATCCAAAGGTGCTTAATGAAAGGAAGGAACAAGACAAGATATTTGGGCTCCTTCTCAACCTAAATCCAGGCTTTAAGGATGTGATTAAGTCCATCCTGAGAGCCAAAACTCCCTGATTTCGAAGAGGTGTGCTCACGGATTCAAAAGGAGCAAGGCAACATTGGTTTGTTTGGTGGTAAAGGAGAACTAGTCATGGCCAACAAAAGCGTGTTTAAGCAAGAGGATAGGAAGAGTGTGATGTGTGAGCATTGTAAGAGGAATGGCCACATCAAGGACAAGTGCTGGATACTTCATCCTCATCTCAAGCCAAACCGGTTCAAGGATTCAAAGGCTATCTCTCAAAAGGTTGTAACTGAACCGGCAAGTTCATCCAACCAAGGAGGGGAGCTAGATATGAATGTATCCATGGAGTAAGTTAAGAAGAGTGACTTGGAGGATCTCATCAAGGCCTACGCCTCAAAACTCTCCGGTATCACACTCTACTCCCATAAATTCCTTGATAAACCAGATCATAAGTTGGTAGTGGATTCAGGTGCTTCTCACCATATGATTAGCAATGCTAGGTTGTTAAAAAACATTGAACCATGTCTACGACAAGTAACTATAGCTGATGGTAAGGGTATTCCAATTGAAGGAACCGGAAAATTAAGAGTATTTGACAAACAAACTAATGCTTTCTTTGTACTAAATTTAAGTCTAATCTAGTTTCTGTCAAAGGGCTAAAGACCTCGCAATGTTACATTTGGGCTAACAATGTTTACTTTCAGGATATTAAGAGTGGTAAGATACTTGGAGGTGGTGGAACTCAAGATGAGCTCTATGTTCTTGAAGACACTCCTCCAAGCAATTTGGATTCCTTAGCTTTCAAATCCTGTGTTTTTGCTAATAAAGATGTTTTATGGCATGCTAGATTAGGACATCCTCATGCTCGTACTTTAAGTATTGACATAGGAAAATCAAATAAGACCTATCTTGACCTACAAGGCAAGTGTGAGCACGAAATTCAGTTTGAATAACAAGGGAAAATAAAAAGGAGGGAGTTATTATTAACCACATGGTTAAAATGGTTAAATAGTTGCCTTGGGAGAAGAATCATGGTGAAAAGGACATGTCCATGCTGCACACAGTCTTGGTAACCACACCAAACAGTCATGAGACAGTCTGCAGCTCTTCCCCCTCTCTTTTCATTGGTTGTTGACAGGCTCCTCCTCTATTCAAACTCATCCACAAGTTTGAATTCGTTTTCTTTTGTGTTCACATTGTAAATCCTCTATAAAAGGGCTGTAAAGACTCAATGTATGAATATACTCTTAGGAGATTCTTCTCCAGAAGTGTAAGACATTTTCTCATCTTCTCATGCTTTTCTTTGAGTTTCTGGATTCAATTCTTCACATTTCTCCTCTCTAATCTCAATATTCTTTCATGGTATCAGAGCATAAGATCATTTTCTTATATTTTCTACTCAAATCTCTCAGTTTCTAATCTAAAATTCTGTCAAAAATCTCTCAGCTTTTAAACTAAAAACTCACAGTTTTATTCAACCATAAAAGCTGCCTCCTTTGAGCTCTTCAAAGCCTAACAATGGAGGATACAGTTCAAATCAGTTCCAGCCTGAAACCTACGGTGATACCAGTAGTTCTCAAAGGCTTGAACTACACATTATGGTCAAGAACCATCAAGACAGCCATTTGTGGCAAAGGACTTTGGAATTACATCTTGGAGGATAATACTCCATCTATAGATGATCCAAAGGAGAAGAAGGATGAGGCAACTAGAAAAGAAGAAGCTACGTGGTTCCAAGAAGATCAATCAGTCCTTGGATTCCTCCAAAATTCATTGCACCCATCCATTCTTGAAGCTTATTCACATTGTGAAACCGCCAAGTCTCTTTGGGACACTCTCAAGAGGGTGTATGGGGATGTTTCAAACCTCAGCCGTGTGTATGAGGTTAAGAAGGCTCTCAATGATCTACACCAAGAGGATATGGAGTTCACAAAGTTCCTAGGCAAGTTCAATCAACATGGTCCGAGCTTGACATGTTGAGACCAAGTTCTATGGATCCAAAGGTGCTTAATGAAAGGAAGGAACAAGACAAGATATTTGGGCTCCTTCTCAACCTAAATCCAGCCTTTAAGGATGTGATTAAGTCCATCCTAAGAGAGCCAAAACTCCCTGATTTCGAAGAGGTGTGCTCACGGATTCAGAAGGAGCAAGGCAACATTCGTTTGTTTGGTGGAAAAGGAGAACTAGTCATGGCCAACAAGAGCGTGTTTAAGCAAGAGGATAGGAAGAGTGTGATGTGTGAACATTGTATGAGGAATGGCCACATCAAGGACAAGTGCTGGATACTTCATCCTCATCTCAATCCAAACCGGTTCAAGGATTCAAAGGCTAACATCTCTCAAAGGTTGTGACTGAACCGGCAAGTTCAACCAACCAAGGAGGGGAGCTAGCTATGAATGTATCCATGGAGTATGCTAAGAAGAGTGACTTGGAGGATCTCATCAAGGCCTATGCCTCAAAACTCTCCGGTATCACACTCTACTCCCATAAATTGCTTGATAAACCGGATCATAAGTTGGTAGTGGATTCGGGTGCTTCTCACCATATGATTAGCAATGCTAGGTTGTTAAAGAACATTGAACCATGTCTAGGACAAGTAACTATAGCTGATGGTAAGAGTATTCCAATTGAAGGAACCGGAAAATTAAGACTATTTCACAAAGAAAGTACTGCTTTCTTTGTACCTAAGTTTAAGTCTAACCTAGTTTTGGTCAAAAGGGCTACTAAAGACCTGAATTGCAATGTTACATTTGGACCTAACAATGTTTACTTTCACGATATTAAGAGTGGTAAGATACTTGGAAGTGGTGGGACTCAAAATGAGCTCTATGTTCTTGAGGACACTCCTCCAAGCAATTCGGATTCCTTAGTTTTCAAATGTTTGGACCTCACCTTGCATATCTAGAGATAGGAATAAATACTTTGTGACCTTTATAGATGAGAAATCGAAATATACATGGGTTACATTACTTCCATCTAAAGATAGGGTTTATGAGGCATTTATAAACTTTCATAATTATGTTACTAATCAATTCAATGCCAAGATCAAAGTGTTAAGATCAGATAATGGAGAGGAATACACAAGTCAAAGATTCAAAGCTCACTTAAACAAACATGGAATACTACATCGAACTAGCTGCCCACACACACCAACAACAAAATGGAGTTGCTGAAAGGAAGAGCCGACACTTAATGGAAGTAGCAAGATACATGATGTTTCATACCAATGTTCCAAGTTTTTGGGGAGATGCAGTCTTGGTTGCTTGCTACCTCATCAATCAGATTCCAACCAAAGTCTTGCAAGACATATCCCCAGTTGAGGTACTCAATAAAACTAAACCCTCCATTGATCATTTACGTGTATTTGGGTGTGTGTGCTCTGTGTATGTTCCAGGTGATCTAAAAAACAAGTTGGAGGCAAAGAGCATCAAGTGTATGTTCCTTGGATATTCGACAACACAAAAGGGTTATAAGTGCTATGATCCGAGCAACAACAGGACATATGTGTCTAGAGATGTCAAGTTCATAGAAGAACAAAGCTATTATGATCAGAAAGATTGGGAAGGATTGAAGGATCTCTCAAGGTCACCTTCTGATTTGGCTATGAGTTTGAGGTTTCTCTTGAATCATTTGGGAAATGATCTGCCAAAGGATTCAAGACACGAAGAAGCAAGAACCTCAAGTAGTTCACAAGATACCCAAGAGAATGAACAAGTGGTGGTAACTCAAGAACCAACTCCAATCCAAGAAGAAGCTATGGCCCAAAACCAAGAACAAGACGACTTGGAAGTGGGTATAGAGGAACCTATTCACCAAATGGAAGAGGAAACGGTTGTAGAAGAGGCTGCACCACCTGTTCAGCATTTAAGGAGAAGTACTAGACTTAGGAAAGACCCATCCAATTGGGTAAACACTAGGGTCTTCTACAACAACCAGGCCGTGGCTCATCCCATACAAGCTGCTTGTTCCCTTGACCTCTTGCCATCTAGTCATCAAGCATTCCTTGGAAAGATTGAACAAAGTCAGATTCCAAGGACTTATGAAGAAGCTAAGAGGAAGAAAGAATGGTTAGATGCAGTAAGAGATGAGAAGGGAGCTATGGAAAGGAATCATACATGGGATATACAAGACCTTCCCACAAGAATTAAGCTCACATTTCAAATGGGTGAAATCATTCAGATCATACTTTGTTCATTTGAAAACAAAGAATCTCCTTGGTTTATGTGGATGACCTTATCATCACAGGAGATGAAGGAAGAATTCACCACTAAGGCCTTCTTAAACAGATCATTTGACATCAGGATCTTGGGTTGAAGTACTTTTTGGGTATTGAAGTGTGTCGGTCTCAGGAAGGGCTCTTTCTATCCCAAAGAAAGTATGCTCTTGATCTGTTGACAGACACGGGAAAGCTTGGGGCTAAACCGCCCAAAACTCCTCTTGAAGATGGCTACAAGCTCAACGGAAAGGGAAAGAAAGCTGATGAGTTATTTAAGGATGTTTCTCAGTATAGGAGACTAGTTGGGAAGCTGATCTACCTCACCCTCACACGACCAGACTTGTGTTTTGCTGTGAATCAAGTGAGTCACATATGCAAAAACCTACTATATCATTGGAGCATGGTAGAAAGGATCATAGATACATCAAAGGATCTCCTGGTCAAGGCATATGGATGGGCAAGAATGGGAACACTGAGATTGTCGGATATTGTGATGCGGATTGGGCTGGTGATAGGGTGGATAGGAAAGCAACCACTGGGTATTGCACCTTCATTGGTGGGAACTTAGTCACTTGGAAGACTAAGAAGCAGAAGGTGGTATCATGTTCTAGTGCTGAAGCAGAATATAGGGCTATGAGAAAGCTGACAAATGAAGTAACTTGGCTCAAAGCGCTCTTGAAAGATTTCGGTATTGCACAACCAGGGCCAATTAACTTCCATTGTGATAATCAGGCAGCCATTCACATAGCTTCCAACTCAGTGTTTCACGAGAGGACCAAGCACATAGAGATCGATTGCCATAAGGTTAGGGAGAAAGTTCAAGATGGAACCATTCTGCTATGTTATACAAGGAGTGAAGACCAACTAGCTGGAAAGAATATTGAGATTAGAGAGGAGAAATGTGAAGAATTGAATCTGGAAACTCAAAGAGAAGTATGAGAAAATGAGAAATGTCTTAGACTTATGGAGAAGAATCTCCTAAGGGTTCTATCATACATTGAGTCTTTACAGCCCTTTTATAGAGGATTTACAATGTAAACACAAAGGAAAACGAATTCAAACTTGTGGATGAGCTTGAATAGAGGAGGAGCTTGTCAACAACCAATGAGAAGAGAGGGGAAGACCTGCAAACTGTCTTATGAATGTTTGGTGTGCTTACCAAGGTTGTGTGCAGCAGGCATGACTGTTTGGTGTGGTTACCAAGACTGTGTGCAGCATGGACATGTCCTTTTCACCTTGATTCTTCTCCCAAGGCTCTATTTAACCATTTTAACCATGTGGTTAATAATAACTCCCTCCTTTTTCATTTCCCTTGTTATTCAAACTGAATTTTCGTGCTCACACTTGCCTTGTAGGTCAAGATAGGTCTTATTTGATTTTCCTATGTCAATACTCCCCCTCAAGCTAAAGACTTTGGAATCACCTAAAGTCTTAAGTTTGGGAACCCAAGGCAACACCTCATTAAAAACCTTTTTAAGGAAAACAACTTGGAACAAAACCTTAATAAGGGAAAAAGAGTGTGTTGCTCTTGGATTAGGAGACCTTTGATCATGGATGTGATAAATCAACAAGCCCAAGTTTGCTAAAGATGTTCTTACAAACTTTGAGACTTGCTGCTTTTGTGAAGATGTCAGCTAGTTGGTCTTCACTCCTTGTATAACATGGCAGAATGGTTCCATCTTGAACTTTCTCCCTAACCTTATGGCAATCGATCTCTATGTGCTTGGTCCTCTCATGAAACACTGAGTTTGAAGCTATGTGAATGGCTGCCTGATTATCACAATGGAAGGTGATTGGCCCTGGTTGTTCAATACCGAAGTCTTTCAAGAGCGCTTTGATCCAAGTTACTTCACTTGTCAGCTTCCTCATTGCCCTATATTCTGCTTCAGCACTAGAACATGATACCACCTTCTGCTTCTTAGTCTTCCAAGTGACTAAGTTCCCACCAATGAAGGTGCAATACCCAGTGGTTGATTTCCTATCCACCCTATCACCAGCCCAATCCGCATCACAATACCCGACAATCTCAGTGTTCCCATTCTTTCCCATCCATATGCCTTGACCAGGAGATCATTTGATGTATCTAAGGATCCTTTCTACCATGCTCCAATGATATACAGTAGGTTTTTGCATATGTTGACTCACTTGATTCACAGCAAAACACAAGTCTGGTCGTGTGAGGGTGAGGTAGATCAGCTTCCCAACTAGTCTCCTATACTGAGAAACATCCTTAAATAACTCATCAGCTTTCTTTCCCTTTCCGTTGAGCTTGTAGCCATCTTCAAGAGGAGTTTTGGGCGGTTTAGCCCCAAGCTTTCCCGTGTCTGTCAACAGATCAAGAGCATACTTTCTTTGGGATAGAAAGAGCCCTTCCTGAGACCGACACACTTCAATACCCAAAAAGTACTTCAACTCTCCAAGATCCTTGATGTCAAATGATCTGTTTAAGAAGGCCTTAGTGGACTGAATTCCTTCCTTATCATCTCCTGTGATGATAAGGTCATCCACATAAACCAAGCCCGCCACGATTCCTTTGGAGTTTTGACGAATGAACAAAGTATGATCTGAATGGGATTTCCTAAACCCATTGTCAGTAAGTGTGGAGCTTAATTTGTGATACCAGGCCCTTGGTGACTGCTTCAACCCATATATTGCCTTCCTAAGTCTTAGAACCTGTCCCTCTTTGCAAAGATGTTCAAGGCCTGGTGGTGGAGTCATATATACTTCCTCTTCAAGTTCTCCTTGTAGGAATGCGTTCTTGACATCCATTTGCCATAAGTCCCAAGTCAGATTCGTAGCTAGTGAAAGAACAACCCTTACAGTGTGTAGCTTAGCCACCGGTGCAAATGTATCAGTATAGTCCTCTCCATATATCTGAGTAAAACCTCTTGCAACTAGACGTGCCTTGTACCTTTCTATGTCCCCATTGCTCTTGTACTTGATGGTGAACACCCACTTGGAACTTACAGCCTTCTTGCCTTTGGGAAGTTCTTGTATATCCCATGTATGATTCCTTTCCATAGCTCCCTTCTCATCTCTTACTGCATCTAACCATTCTTGAGTTGGTTCTTGAGTTACCGCTCCTTGTTCATTCTCTTGGGTATCTTGTGAACTACTTGGGGTTCTTGCTTCTTCTTGTCTTGAATCCTTTGGCACATCATTTCCCAAATGATTCAAGAGAAACCTCAAACTTGTAGCCAAATCAGAAGGTGACCTTGAGAGATCATTCAATCCTTCCCAATCTTTCTTATCATAATAGCTTTGTTCTTCTATGAACTTGACATCTCTAGACACATATGTCCTGTTGTTGCTCGGATCATAACCCTTATAACCCTTTTGTGTTGTCGAATATCCAAGGAACATACACTTGATGCTCTTTGCCTCCAACTTGTTTCTTAGATCACCTGGAACATACACAAAGCACACACACCCAAATACACGTAAATGATCAATGGAGGGTTTAGTTTTATTGAGTATCTCAAATGGGGATATATCTTGTAAGACTTTGGTTGGAATCTGATTGATGAGGTAGCAAGCCAAGACTGCATCTCCCAAAACTTTTAGGAACATTGTGAAACATCATGGATCTTGCTACTTCCATTAAGTGTCGTTCTTCCTTTCAGCAACTCCATTTTGTTGTGGTGTGTATGGCAGCTAGTTTGATGTAGTATTCCATGTTTGTTTAAGTGAGCTTGAATCTTTGAAATGTGTGTATTCTCCATTATCTGATCAACTTTGATCTTAGAATTGATTAGTAACATAATTAGAAAGTTTATAAATGCCTCATAAATATCTTTAGATGGAAGTAATAACCCATGTATATTTTGACATCTATAAAGGTCACAAAGTATTTATTCCTATCTCTAGACATTCAAGGTGAGGTCCAAACATCGGAATGTACTAAATCAAAGCAATGCTCATAAATGGTAGACGATTTAGGGAAAACAACACGACAATGTTTGCCAAGGATACAAGCCTCACAAACTGAGTGATCATAAGCGACATTAGGAATTATTAAGCTTAAAGCACGAGCATGAGGATGTCCTAATCTAGCATGCCATAAGACATCTTTATTAGTAAAAACACAGGATTTGAAAGCTAAGGAATCCGAATTGCTTGGAGGAGTGCCCTCAAGAACATAGAGCTCATTTTGAGTCCCACCACTTCC
>JAENJI010001576.1:0-12147 GCA_018901935.1 Pugionium cornutum | reverse complement strand
TGTAATATCCTTCAGTCAACATTTAGTAGCCTTAGTGTGTAATATCTAAGCTACTATCTTAGGTAAATCAATAGTCTTTCCGCAGCTACTGTGTAACCCTTCTATCAACAACCTTTGAACAGATTGAATTTCTATTCATTCTGTTGCAAAGCCTATCTCAACCGCATCCAGAAGTGCATTCCTTGGGAGGTTCGCATCAAAAGGAGATAAAGGATTGAAAGCATATACAATTTGAAAAGGAGAATACTTAGAAGCAGAATGTACAGAATGGTTATATGCAAATTCAGCATGTGGTAAACATTCTTCCCATGTTCTAAGATTTCGTGTGATTAATGCACGCAATAAAGTAGACAAGGTTCTATTAACTACTTCAGTTTGACCATCCGTTTGTGGGTGACATGTTGTAGAAAACACCAACTTAGTTCCTAACTTAGACCAAAGAGTTTTTCAAAAGTAACTCAAGAACTTAGTGTCTCTATCAGAAACTATGGTCCTAGGCATTCCATGCAAGCGAACTACCTCTTTAAAGAACAGATTGGCTATATGCAATGCATCATCAGTCTTGTGACATGCTATAAAAATGAGCCATCGTAGAGAATCTATCAACCACAACAAAAATAGAATCTTTTCCTGTCTTAGTTCTAGGCAAACCAACCACAAAGTCCATTGATATGTCAATCCATGGATGAGTAGGAATGGGTAAAGGAGTGTACAAACCGTGGCGTTGAACCTTGGAGTTAGCCTGTTTGCATGTGGCATACCTTGCACAGATTCTTTCTACGTCTCTCTTCATGTGTGGCCAATGGAAATGATCTTGCATTACTTTAAGAGTTTTGGCAACTCCAAAATGTCCCATCAGTCCTCCTCCATGAGCTTCCTTAACTAGCAAGTCTCGAATAGAACAGTTAGGCACACATAATCTATTATCATAAAATAGGAATCCTTCATGCCGATAGTATTTTCCTGAAGCAAATTTTTTGCTAGCAATGTATACATCTTTAAATTCAGGATCAGTTTCATATAGCTCTTTAAGTTGTTCAAAACCTAACAACTTAGCATCAATAGTAGAGATTAAGGCATACCTCTGAAAGAATATTGAGATTATAGAGGAGAAATGTGAAGAATTAAATCTGAAAACTCAAAGAGAAGTATGAGAAAATGAGAAATGACTTAGACTTATGGAGAAGAATCTCCTAAGAGTATATTGCATACATTGAGTCTTTACAGCCCTTTTATAGAGGATTTACAATGTGAACACAAAAGAAAACGAATTCAAACTTGTGGATGAGTTTGAATAGAGGAGGAGCCTGTCAACAACCAATGAGAAGAGAGGAGACAGCAGGCATGACTGTTTGGTGTGGTTACCAAGACTGTGTGCAGCAGGCATGACTGTTTGGTGTGTTTACCAAGACTGTGTGCAGCAGGCATGACTGTTTGGTGTGGTTACCAAGACTGTGTGCAGCATGGACATGTCCTTTTCACCTTGATTCTTCTCCCAAGGTAGCTATTTAACCATTTTAACCATGTGGTTAATAATAACTCCCTCCTTTTTCATTTCCCTTGTTATTCAAACTGAATTTTCGTGCTCACACTTGCCTTGTAGGTCAAGATAGGTCTTATTTGATTTTCCTATGTCAATAACCTCCGTGACAATGCATCTGCCACAACATTCTCTTTACCTTAATAACATACGGAAATGTTTCTATGAACTCAACCCACCGTGCATGCCTTTTGTTCAGCTTCTGTTGGCCCTTTAAGTGCTTGAGTGACTCATGATCAGTTTTAATCACGAACTCCTTAGGCCACAAGTAGTGTTGCCAAGTTTGCAAAGCACGGACCAAGGCGTACAATTCCTTATCGTAGATTGGATAGTTGAGGGTGGCTCCTCCAAGCTTCTCACTGAAATAGGCTATAGGTTTCTTGTCCTGCATAAAAACAGCTCCAATGCCTATACCAGAAGCATCACATTCTATTTCAAAGGTTTTAAGATAGTCAGGTAAAGATAGAAGAGGTGCATGTGTAAGTTTTTCTTTCAAAGCTTGGAATGAGCTTTCTTGAGCTTGTCCCCATTTGAATCCTCCGTCTTTCTTGATTACTTCAGTAAGTGGGGCAGCAATAGTGCTAAAATCCTTGACAAAGCGTCTATAGAAACCAGCTAGCCCATGGAAACTTCTCACTTCTCCTACTGTTTTTGGACTTGGCCATTCCTTAATAGCTTTGATGATACGAGCATGGAAAGCACACAAAAGGAGAAGCTCATGGCTAGAAATGAACCAGTGGAACATGAAGAAGCTCTTGCACTACCAGCTGGACCATTAACCCGAGCCAAGGCCAAGAAACTCAAAGAGGCAATCAGCTGCATGCTCAACAAGGAGAATGCATAACAAATTCACTTGAGCTTGATTGGAGAAGTGCCTAAAAGCACTCTGATTTTAGTACAAGCTCAAGACAACATACAAATGGGTATGTGATCCATTTGTACTCTTTTTCCCTTATCCAAGTTTTCTCCCATTGGGTTTTCTTGGTAAGGTTTTTAATGAGGCAAATGAATCACATTACAACCAGCCCAATTTGTTGTTTAAAATCAAAAGGAGTTCAATTCAAAATGATCAAAATTGGCGTCATCAAAGGGGGGAAAAGTGTCTACATTCATAGTCAAAATAAGAGTTAATGAAGTCAAGGTCTTTGGTCAAGGTCTTTGGTCAAGTCTTCCCTTGTAATTGTAACCAATTTAATGTTGTAGGCTCCTCATATTACGTCCCCTTATAGTATAAATAGGGGCTTTCAGTTGTAAACTTGAGAATTCAACTTTTCAAATAAAACAGCTTCTTTTCTTAAGTTTGAGAGTGATTCTCTTCTTAATCTGATTGTTGGTGTGTAATATCCTTCAGTCAATATTTAGTAGCCTTAGTGTGTAATATCTAAGCTACTATCTTAGGTAAATCAGTAGTCTTTCCGCAGCTACTGTGTGACCCTTCAATCCACAACCTTTGGACAGATTGAATTTCGATTCATTCTGTTGCAAAGCCTATCTCAACTGCATCCAGAAGTGCATTCCTTGGGAGGTTCGCATCATTTGGTATCAGAGCACACTTCTGATCACATTTTCATATAATTGCATTGTTGTTTTTATCCAATATTACATCAATTTATAACATCAAAATCGACCCCAACCCATTACATTTTCAGATTAGAAAATAACACACTCGCAACTCTTCATCTTCCATCGAAAATATTTTTCAGAACAGGTATTTTTAACGCATTTGTTAAGTGTATTTGTAGCTATGTCAGGAGGAAATCAAACTTCAGAAGCACCAAACCTGTTAATGGAGGCTCTAGTAGCAGAAATGAAGAAAGTACTACAAGTAGAGCTGGAAGCCATTCATTTGCGGCTTGATGATGTTCAGAACAATAGTAACACTGAAGCAGGTCCAAGGAGAACCAGGAATCCCTTTAGACATGGCCATAATGAAGAAATAGAAGCCTACTATAGTCATGGCAGTGAAGGGAGTAGGAGAACCCAAAGGAGGCATAGGCGTGTAAGAGAAGAAAGGGTGACGCTTAATGACACCATAAGAGGTCTTAAACTTAAGATACCATCATTCTATGGCAAAAATGATCCAGACACTTACCTGGAATGGGAGAAGAAGATCGAGCTGGTGTTTGATTGTCAACACTATTCCGAGCTCAACAAGGTCCGCATAGCTGCTACTGAATTTTATGAGTATGCACTCAGCTGGTGGGATCAATTGGTGACTTCCAGAAGACGTAATGGTGAGTATCCAGTAGAAACATGGGCTGAGATGAAAGCCATAATGAGGAAAAGGTTTGTGCCCAGCCATTACCACCGTGAGCTTCACCAAAAGCTAAGGAGACTCAATCAAGGAAGCAGAAGTGTTGAGGACTATTACCAGGAGTTGGAAACCCTCATGATCAGGGCAGACATTTCAGAAGATAGAGAAGCTACTATGGCAAGATTTTTAGGAGGACTTAACCGTGACATTCAAGATAGAATGGAGCTGGAACATTATGTGGAGCTAGAGGAAATGTTGCACAAAGCTATACTGGTAGAACAGCAGCTAAAAAGAAAAAGTTATACTAGGCCAAGCTATGGAGCAGCTAACAATAAGCCTAGCTACCAAAGGGAAGGAAAACAGATTGCTAAAATTGATTCCAAACCTTCAACAACCACTCAAGACGCCAAGGGAAAATCTGAAGCTACAACATCTACTAGAACAAGAGATGTGAAGTGTTTCAAATGCCAAGGAAGAGGGCATTATGCGAATGAATGCACCAACAAGAAGATCATGATTCTGTTGGATAATGGTGAAATAGAATCCGAGGAAGAAGAAGTCTTTTCTGATTCTTCAGAAGAGCATCTTGAACCTCCTATGGCAGGAGAATTATTGGTAACAAGAAGAACCCTAAGTGTACAAAACAAAACCAAAGAACATGAGCAAAGAGAGAACCTGTTTCACTCAAGATGCCACGTCCAAGGAAAGGTTTGCAGCATCATTATTGATGGAGGCAGCTGCACTAATGTGGCTAGTGAAACTATGGTAAACAAGTTAGGTCTGGAAGTGTTCAAGCACCCAAAGCCGTATAAGCTGCAATGGCTTAATGAGTGTGGCGAAATGAAGGTAAGCAGCCAAGTAAAGGTACCTATAACCATTGGAAAGTACCAAGATGAGATCCATTGTGATGTTTTACCAATGGAGGCTGGCCACATTCTGCTTGGAAGACCATGGCAATTTGATCGAAAGGTCATTCATGATGGTTACACCAACCAACACTCGTTTGAACACAAAGGTAAGAAGATCACACTTGTTCCTATGACACCACAGGAGGTGTACCAAGATCAGCTCGTGTTGGAGCAAAGGAAAACAGCTGGAACTTCAAAAGAAACCATAAGCACCAAAAGTGACAGAGGCTGTGAGAACAAGAACAAAAAGCACTCAAGTTTCTTTGTGAGAACTGGTGGAGTTAAGAAGGCTCTCTTCTCACAACAACCTGTTCTTTTGTTTATCTATAAGGAAGCTCTCATGAGCTTAACTAACATTGCACCGGTATTACCAAGTGAAGTGACTTCTATTTTGCAGGATTATGAAGATGTCTTTCCAGAAGACAATCCAAAGGGGCTACCACCCATCAGAGGCATTGAACATCAGATTGATTTTGTACCTGGAGCCTCACTACCAAATAGACCAGCTTATAGAACCAACCCCGTTGAGACTAAGGAGCTGCAAAGGCAAGTTAATGAGCTAATGGAAAAGGGCTACATCAGGGAGAGCATGAGTCCTTGTGCTGTGCCAGTTCTACTTGTGCCAAAGAAAGATCGCAGCTGGCGCATGTGTGTTGATTGTAGAGCAATCAACAACATTACGGTAAAGTATCGCCATCCAATCCCTAGGTTAGATGACATGCTTGATGAATTGCATGGTTCCAGAATCTTTTCTAAGATAGATCTTAAGAGTGGATACCATCAAATACGCATGAAAGAAGGGGATGAAAGGAAAACTGCATTTAAAACTAAGCATGGATTATATGAATGGTTAGTCATGCCATTTGGGTTAACAAATGAACCTAGTACTTTCATGAGGTTGATGAATCATGTTCTTAGAGCATTCATAGGAGTCTTTGTTGTAGTATACTTTGATGACATCTTAATCTACAGCAAGAATCTAGAAGAGCATGCTAGTCATTTGACATCGGTTCTAAGTGTTCTTAGAAAAGAAAAACTATATGCCAATCTTAAGAAATGCACTTTTTGTACAGATAACATTGTGTTTCTAGGCTTTGTTATAAGTGCAGATGGTATTAAGGTTGATGAGGAGAAGGTCAAAGCTATTAAGGAATGGCCAAGTCCAAAAACAGTAGGAGAAGTGAGAAGTTTCCATGGGCTTGCTGGCTTCTATAGACGCTTTGTCAAGGATTTTAGCACTATTGCTGCCCCACTTACAGAAGTAATCAAGAAAGACGTAGGATTCAAATGGGGACAAGCTCAAGAAAGCTCATTCCAAGCTTTGAAAGAAAAGCTTACACATGCACCTCTTCTATCTTTACCTGATTTTCTTAAAACCTTTGAGATAGAATGTCATGCTTCTGGTATAGGTATTGGAGCTGTTTTGATGCAGGATAAGAAACCTATAGCCTATTTCAGTGAGAAGCTTGGAGGAGCCACCCTAAACTATCCAACCTATGACAAGGAATTGTATGCCTTGGTCCGTGCTTTGCAAACTTGGCAACACTATTTGTGGCCTAAGGAGTTCGTGATTCACACTGATCATGAGTCACTTAAGCACTTAAAGGGCCAACAGAAGCTGAACAAAAGGCATGCACGGTGGGTTGAGTTCATAGAAACATTTCCGTATGTCATTAAATACAAACAAGGTAAAGAGAATGTTGTGGCAGATGCATTGTCACGGAGGTATGCCTTAATCTCTACTCTTGATGCTAAGTTGTTAGGTTTTGAACATCTTAAAGAGCTATATGAAACTGATCCTGGATTTAAAGATGTATACATTGCTGGCAAAAAAATTGCTTCAGGAAAATACTATCGGCATGAAGGATTCCTATTTTATGATAATAGATTATGTGTGCCTAACTGTTCTATTCGAGACTTGTTAGTTAGGGAAGCTCATGGAGGAGGACTGATGGGGCATTTTGGAGTTGCCAAAACACTTAAGGTCATGCAAGATCATTTCCATTGGCCACATATGAAGAGAGACGTAGAAAGAATCTGTGCAAGGTGTGTTACATGCAAACAGGCTAAGTCTAAGGTTCAACCCTACGGTTTGTACACTCCCTTACCCATTTCTACTCATCCATGGATTGACATATCAATGGACTTTGTGGTTGGTTTGCCTAGAACTAAGACAGGAAAGGATTCTATCTTTGTTGTGGTTGATAGATTCTCTAAGATGGCTCATTTTATAGCATGTCACAAGACTGATGATGCATTGCATATAGCCAATTTGTTCTTTAAAGAGGTAGTTCGCTTGCATGGAATGCCTAGGACCATAGTTTCTGATAGAGACACTAAGTTCTTGAGTTACTTTTGGAAAACTCTTTGGTCTAAGTTAGGAACTAAGTTGGTATTCTCTACAACATGTCACCCACAAACGGATGGTCAAACTGAAGTAGTTAATAGAACCTTGTCTACTTTATTGCGTGCATTAATCAAACAAAATCTTAGAACATGGGAAGAATGTTTACCACATGCTGAATTTGCATATAACCATTCTGTACATTCTGCTTCTAAGTATTCTCCTTTTCAAATTGTGTATGGTTTCAATCCTTTATCTCCTTTGGATCTAACCCCTTTGCCTTTAAGTGAAAGAGCTAGTATTGATGGAAAAAGAAAAGCTGAGATTGTTAAACAGATCCATGAGAATGCAAGGAAGAATATTGAGGCCAGAACCCAACAATATGCAAGAAAGGCCAACAAAGGAAGACGTGAAATGGTATTTGAGGTGGGAGACCTCGTGTGGATTCACTTGAGGAAAGAAAGATTTCCAGCTGAAAGGAAATCCAAACTTATGCCCAGAATAGATGGACCTTTCAAGATAGTTCAGAAGATCAACAACAATGCCTACCAAATTGATCTTCAAGGTAAGTAGTGAGTTCAAGCTTCAATGTTTCTGATCTTGTGCCTTTCATTGCAGATGAACCAGATTTGAGGTCAAATCCTTTTCAAGAGGAGGGGGATGATACGAGCATGGAAAGCACACAAAAGGAGAAGCTCATGGCTAGAAATGAACCAGTGGAACATGAAGAAGCTCTTGTACTACCACCTGGACCATTAACCCGAGCCAAGGCCAAGAAACTCAAAGAGGCAATCAGCAGCATGCTCAACAAGGAGAATGCACAACAAATTCACTTGAGCTTGATTGGAGAAGTGCCTAAAAGCACTCTGATTTTAGTACAAGCTCAAGACAACATACAAATGGGTATGTGATCCATTTGTACTCTTTTTCGCTTATCCAAGTTTTCTCCCATTGGGTTTTCTTGGTAAGGTTTTTAATGAGGCAAATGAATCACATTACAACCAGCCCAATTTGTTGTTTAAAATCAAAAGGAGTTCAATTCAAAATGATCAAAATTGGCGTCATCAAAGGGGGGGGGGGGGAAAGTGTCTACATTCATAGTCAAAATAAGAGTTAATGAAGTCAAGGTCTTTGGTCAAGGTCTTTGGTCAAGGTCTTTGGTCAAGTCTTCCCTTGTAATTGTAACCAATTTAATGTTGTAGGCTCCTCATATTACGTCCCCTTATAGTATAAATAGGGGCTTTCAGTTGTAAACTTGATAATTCAACTTTTCAAATAAAAACAGCTTCTTTTCTTAAGTTTGAGAGTGATTCTCTTCTTAATCTGATTGTTGGTGTGTAATATCCTTCAGTCAACATTTAGTAGCCTTAGTGTGTAATATCTAAGCTACTATCTTAGGTAAATCAGTAGTCTTTCTGCAGCTACTGTGTGACCCTTCAATCCACAACCTTTGGACAGATTGAATTTCGATTCATTCTGTTGCAAAGCCTATCTCAACCGCATCCAGAAGTGCATTCCTTGGGAGGTTTGCATCATTTGACCTTCTCCTCATCAACCTTAATACCATCTGCACTTATAACAAAGCCTAGGAACACAATGTTATCTGTACAAAAAGTGCATTTCTTAAGATTGGCATATAGTTTTTCTTTTCTAAGAATGCTTAGAACCGATGTCAAATGACTAGCATTTTCTAGATTCTTGCTGTAGTTGATCAAAGTATATACAACAAAGACTCCGAATGCTCTAAGAACATGATTCCAATGAGAGTACTAGTGCATTTGTTAACCCAAATGGCATGACAAACCATTCATATAATCCATGCTTAGTTTTAAATGGAAGATTCATCCCTTTTCTTTTGATGGTACCCATTAAGATCTATCTGAATATTCAAACTAACCATCACATGTCATCTAACTAGGGATTGATGATATTTAGAATGTTGTTGATTGCTCTACAATCAACACACATGCGCCAGCTGCCATCTTTCTTTGGCACAAGTAGAACTGGCACAGCACAAGGACTCATGCTCTCCCTGATGTAGCCCTTCTCCATGAAAGAATATTGATATTAGAGAGGAGAAATGTGAAGAATTGAATCCAGAAATCAAAGAGAAAGTATGAGAAAATGAGAAATGTCTTAGACTTCTGGAGAAGAATCTCCTAAGAGTTCTATCATACATTGAGTCTTTAAAGCCCTTTTATAGAGGATTTACAATGTGAACACAAAACAAAAACGAATTTAAACTTGTGGATGAGCTTGAATAGAGGAGGAGCTTGTTGACAACCAATGGGAAGAGAGGGGAGGAGCTGCAAACAGACTTATGGCCGTTTGGTGTGGTTACAAAGGCTGTGTGCAGCAGTCATGACTGTTTGGTGTGATTACCAAGGCTGTGTGCAGCATGCACATGTCCTTGTCACTCTGATTCTTCTCCCAAGGCAGCTATATCACCATTTTAAATAATAACTTCCCTCCTTTTCTCCTTTTCCCTTGTTATTCAAACTGAATTTTCGTTTCCCTCCATGAATTAAATTGCTCACACTTGTCTTGTAGGTCAAGATAGGCCTTATTTGATTTTCCTATGTCAATACTCCCCCTCAAGCTAAAGACTTTGAAATCACCCTAAAGTCTTAAGCTTGGGAACCCAAGGCAACACCTCATTAAAAACCTTATTAAGGAAAACCACTTGGGACAAAACCTTAATAAGGGAAAAGAGTGTGTTGCTCTTGGATTAGGAGACCTTTGATCATGGATGTGATAAATCAACAAGCCCAAGTTTGCCAAAGATGTTCTTGCAAACTTTGAGACTTGCTGCCTTTGTGAAGATGTCAGCTAGTTGGTCTTCACTCCTTGTATAACATGGCAGAATGGTTCCATCTTGAACTTTCTCTCTAACCTTATGGCAATCGATCTCTATGTGCTTGGTCCTCTCGTGAAACACTGAGTTGGAAGCTATGTGAATGGCTGCCTGATTATCACAATGGAAGGTAATTGGCCCTGGTTGTTCAATACCAAAGTCTTTCAAGAGCGCTTTGATCCAAGTTACTTCACTTGTCAGCTTCCTCATAGCCCTATATTCTGCTTCAGCACTAGAACATGATACCACCTTCTGCTTCTTAGTCTTCCAAGTGACTAAGTTCCCACCAATGAAAGTGCAATACCCAGTGGTTGATTTCCTATCCACCCTATCACCAGCCCAATCCGCATCACAATACCCGACAATCTCAGTGTTCCCATTCTTGCCCATCCATATGCCTTGACCAGGAGATCCTTTGATGTATCTAAGGATCCTTTCTACCATGCTCCAATGATATACAGTAGGTTTTTGCATATGTTGACTCACTTGATTCACAGCAAAACACAAGTCTGGTCGTGTTAGGGTGAGGTAGATCAGCTTCCCAACTAGTCTCCTATACTGAGAAACATCCTTAAATAACTCATCAGCTTTCTCCCCCTTTCCGTTGACCTTGTAGCCATCTTCAAGAGGAGTTTTGGCCGGTTTAGCCCCAAGCTTTCCCGTTTCTGTCAACAAATCAAGAGCATACTTACTTTGGGATAGAAAGAGCCCTTCCTGAGACCGACACACTTCAATACCCAAGAAGTACTTCAACTCTCCAAGATCCTTGATGTCAAATGATCTGTTTAAGAAGGACTTTGTGGACTGAATTCCTTCCTTATCATCTCCTGTGATGATAAGGTCATCCACATAAACCAAGACCACCACAATTCCTTTGGCGTTTTGACGAGTGAACAAAGTATGATCTGAATGGGATTTCCTAAACCCATTATCAGTAATTGTGGAGCTTAATTTGTGATACCAGGCCCTTGGTGACTGCTTCAACCCATATATTGCCTTCCTAAGTCTTAGAACCTGTCCCTCTTTGCAAAGATCTTCAAGGCCTGGTGGTGGAGTCACATACACTTCCTCTTCAAGTTCTCCTTGTAGGAATGCGTTCTTGACATCCATTTGCCATAAGTCCCAAGTCAGATTCGTAGCTAGTGAAAGAACAACCCTTACAGTGTGTAGCTTAGCCACCGGTGCAAAGGTATCAGTATAGTCCTCTCCATATGTCTGAGTGAAACCTCTTGCAACTAGACGTGCCTTGTACCTTTCTATGTCCCCATTGCTCTTATACTTGATGGTGAACACCCACTTGGAACTCACAGCCTTCTTGCCTTTGGGAAGTTCTTGTATATCCCATGTATGATTCCTTTCCATAGCTCCCTTCTCATCTCTTACTGCATTTAACCATTCTTTCTTGCTCTTAGCTTCTTCAAAAGTCCTTGGAATCAGACTTTGTTCAATCTTTCCAAGGAATGCTTGATGACTAGATGGCAAGAGGTCAAGGGAACAAACAGCTTGTATGGATGAGCCACGGCCTGGTTGTTGTAGAAGACCCAATTGGATGGGTCTTTCCTAAGTCTAGTACTCCTCCTTAGTTGCTGAACAGGTGGTTCAGCCTCCCCTACAACCGTTTCCTCTTCCATTTGGTGAATAGGTTCCTCTATACCCACTTCGAAGTCGTCTTGTTCCTGGTTTTTGGCCATAACTTCTTCTTGGATTGGAGTTGGTTCTTGAGTTACCGCCCCTTGTTCATTCTCTTGGGTATCTTGTGAACTACTTGGGGTTCTTGCTTCTTCTTGTCTTGAATCCTTTGGCACATCATTTCCCAGATGATTCAAGAGAAACCTCAAACTCGTAGCCAAATCAGAAGTTGACCTTGAGAGATCCTTCAATCCTTCCCAATCTTTCTGATCATAATAGCTTTGTTCTTCTATGAACTTGACATCTCTAGACACATATGTCCTGTTGTTGCTTGGATCATAACACTTATAACCCTTTTGTGTTGTCGAATATCCAAGGAACATACACTTGATGCTCTTTGCCTCCAACTTGTTTCTTAGATCACCTGGAACATACACAAAGCACACACACCCAAATACACGTAAATGATCAATGGAGGGTTTAGTTTTATTGAGTACCTCAAATGGGGATATGTCTTGCAAGACTTTGGTTGGAATCCGATTGATGAGGTAGCAAGCAACCAAGACTGCATCTCCCCAAAAACTTTTAGGAACATTGGTATGAAACATCATGGATCTT
>JAENJI010001575.1:0-12183 GCA_018901935.1 Pugionium cornutum | reverse complement strand
CTCTACGAGTGGACAGTCATGCCATTTGCTTGACTAATGCCCCAAGCACTTTCATGCACCTTATGAACCAAGTTCTTAGGGCGTACATCAGTAAGTTCGTAGTAGTTTACTTTGATGACATTTTGGTTTATAGTAAGTGCCTACGGGAACACCTCACACATCTTGAGATGGTACTTAAAACCCTTTGACAAGAAGAGCTTTATGCCAATCTCAAGAAGTGCATCTTTTGTACTGGTAAACTTGTCTTTTTAGGTTTTGTTGTAAGTTCACAGGATCTACAGGTTGATGAAGAGAATATTCGAGCCATACAAGAATGGCAACACCAGGCAACATCAGCCAAGTAAGGAGCTTCCACGGACTGGCCAGCTTCTTAGGAGATTGCCAACTTCAGCAGTATTGCCTCACCAACCAGTAGAAGAAGAACGTGGGATTCAGTGAGAAGCTCAGGAAGCATTCAAGGCCTGAGCCTTACACATGCACCAGTGGTCCTGCCCACTTCAACAAGATGAGTGGAGGTGATGCCTCAATAGGCATAGGAGCAGCTAACTGGGAGGAAGGCCAGTGGCATACTTCAGTGAGAAGCTAGGTGGTGCCTCACTGAACTACCCCACTTACGACAAGGAGCTTTATGCCCTAGTCCGAGCCTTGGAGACTTGGCAGCATTACTTGCTGTCCAAGGAGTTTCTGATCCACACTGATCACGAGACTCTCAAACACCTCAGAGGGCAAACCAATCTCAAGAGGAGACATGCCAGGTGGATGGAGTTCATAGAGACCTTTCTGTACATCATCAAGTACAAGAAGGGCAAAGATAATGTGGTAGCCGATGCACTATCAAGGAGGTTTGCCTTGATATCAACCATGGAGGCAAAGGTCCTAGGGTTCGAGCACATCAAGGACCTGTACAAGGATGATCCTGATTTTGCTGAGAGCTACAAGGAGTGTGGCACAGGGAGTCATGGCAAATTCTACATCCATGAGGGATTCTTGTTCCGAGAAAGAAGGTTGTGCATACCACAAGGATCATTAAGGGAGCTTATCATCCGAGAAGCTCATGGAGGAGGACTCATGGGCCACTATGGTGTCGACAAGACTCTAGCAGTGGTCAAGGAGCACTTCTACTGGCCACACATCAAGAGACAGTAGAAGCTCATTGTGCAAGATGCATCACTTGCAAGAAGACAAAGTCCCGAGTGCAACCTCACGGGTTGTATCTCCCACTGCCCATACCCACACATCCATGGGTGGACATCTCCATGGACTTTGTTCTAGGTCTGCCCAAGATCAACCACAAAGATGCAATCTTTGTAGTGGTGGACAGATTCTCCAAGATGGCACACTTCATTCCATGTGCCAATGTCAATGATGCTACACAAACCAACTGAGTTGTTCTTCAGGGAGATAGTACGGCTTCATGGAGTGCCAAGGACCATCGTATCAGATAGGGACACCAAGTTCCTCAGCCATTTCTGGAGGACCCTTTGGAGAAAACTAGGCACGAAGCTACTCTTCTCAACCACTTGCCATCCTCAAACCGATGGCCAAACTGAAGTTGTCAACAGGACCCTATCAACTCTTCTCAGAACAACACTAGGGAAGAACCTAAAGACTTGGGTGGAGTGCCTGCCATTCATTGAGTTCGCCTACAACCGAGCAGGCACTCAGCAACCAAGAAGACACCATTTGAAGTGGTATACGGTTTCAACCCTCTCACCCCATTGGAGCAAACACCACTGCCACCAGCTGAAATGACCAACCTCAACGGAGCATCCAAAGCAGAGTTCATAAGGAGGTTACACCAGAAGGTAGCAGAAAACTTGGAGAAGAGGACCCGGACAGTACGTGACTCATGCCAACAAAGGAAGAAAGGAGGTGATCTTTCAACCAGGCGATTGGGTGTGGCTACACCTACGGCAGGAGAGGTTCCCAAACCTAAGGAGTTCCAAGCTAGCACCAAGAGGAGATGGACCCTTCAGAGTGCTCAAGAGGATCAACAATAACACCTACCGGAACGAGCTTCCAGGTGAGTTTAATGTGTCCAATACGTTCAATGTTACTGACTTGGCCCCTTTCCATGCAGATGATCCAGTTTTGAGGACAAAACCTACTGAAAAGGGAGGAATGATGAGGACATCAGGTCGTACATCCAGCCAGGAGACCAGACTGGCCGACCAGGAAGCTTGCCGAGACAGCAGGACCATCTGGCGCCTGCCGGACCAGACAGTACCGCCGGTCCTTCGACCTATAGGACCAGACCGGTCAACATCGCGGCGGAGAGGCCCAAGCTTCCGGCACACTTGGTGGGGACGTGAGTGACACCGTCGGTCCCTCTGATGACACCGCCGACTCCGGGATCAACTTGGCAGCGGTCCTGAAGTCATTCCGGCCAGTACGCGCACAATCCAGCCGGTACAGGCCATCCAGCCGAGTACACGCACACTTCCACTTCTACAAGAGGACTCGGACCAAATGAGCTACCAGCTCCAGGACATGCACTTAGAGGAAGTATCTACACCAGTGGTACCTCCAGGAGCAATGACAAGAAGCAGATCAAGAGCACTCTTCCACAAATTCAGCTTATGGGTCGACAAGCTTCTAGAGGAAGAGCAGCTAAGGACAATGGGCCAGAAGAGCAAATTAGAGTCCAAAGGCTTCTCAACAACACAAGGAACATCAGAGACTTGGGCTTTAGTGGCAAGAGAGGTCAGGGCCCAAAGATATTTAACCCTACTCCAAGTCGAAGACTAGGAGCAAGGCAATGCCACAAGGACGGCCACCTTCCATTTCTTGGCCGTGAGGTGAGTTAAGGTAAGTTTACATTCGAATATATGCCTCTTTCTGTTTTGCAGGGTAGGATCTAGTTGCTTTACATTTTTGAGTCAAGAACATTTTAGGAATAGGTCCTTTTCGGTTATGCACTTTTGTATCTTTTCCTTTTGTGCACTTTTGTAAACTTTCCTTTTTCTTTATTTGTGTCGACCCTAGAAGGTCAAGCTGTCGAGCATATTAATAAGGCTCCTTCCAGCATTGTAGTTCGACAACCTTTTTGATTATTAATAAAGTAGAACTTTTCCCTCGAGCTTTCTCTCAAGAGAGACTTGTGCGCTTAAAACCTAGTTGAGACCAGCCCTCCTAGCTCTAAGTTTGTGATTTATCACGAGGTTCATCACCCTCGTGTGGTTCACTTCACCCTTCCACCGTTTACCAACCAGAAAACCTCTATCCAGAAGCCTAAGGTGAGTTTCTCACCTAATCTTCTACAAACAGCCCACGCGCATCCAAGCCTTGAATCGAGGCTTGTATCATTTTGGTATCAGAGCTTAAAGCTCCTAAACCAGGTTGTTTCTATCCTTTTGCTTGTCTTATTTCTAGTTCTTGCATTAGTTTAAGTCGCATTCAAGAAAAATCAAAAAGAACATCAAACTCCAAACCGAGTGCATCTAGCCTCCTCGTGTATCACTAGGGTTTAGATTCACTTTTGCATTGCATACACGTTTTCCTTTTGTTTAATTCATATTTCCATTAGTTTTAAGTTAAATTAAAGAAAACAAAAGAAAAGAAAAGAAAATAGGAAAATACACAAAGAATTCGAATTGGACAGCTAGCACAAGTTGTCTAGGAAGTTTCCTTTTTTGAATTTCCTTTCCTTAGGATTTTCCTTTTTGCATTTTCAAATCCATATAAAACGAAACTCTCCTAATAATTTAGGAGCACCCTAATTGTCTTCTTTCTTTGTAGCACACATGGGAGAAGAGAATAGAGACGCAGCTGAAGCCATGATGGCCATGTTCACCACACTCCAAACACAACTCGCATCCATAGGCGAGAGGTTGGAGCGGCGATGGAGACCAGTAAGATTCCAGGCCATAAGACACGTGAGAGCTGAGCCAGATCGTCCTGAGGGTCCTGAGTACCTTAGGACACGGCACGAACAGGAGGAACCCCAGCCAGATGGAGATGAGGACACGCAACCTCATAACTATCACCATAGGCCGAGAGGACCTCCACGGCAACCAGAGGCAGAAGATGATGGATTTGAGCCATATGGTCTTCACCAGAGACCAAGAATGCCTCCTAGACGTCATGAGGATGGAGATGAACACACCTATAACCGGGTAATTCATCCTGATGTTAAACTAACTCCTCCAACCTTTGCAGGAAAAGTAGACCCCGAGGCTTACCTAGATTGGGAGAAGCGAATGGATCATATCTTTGATCACTACAACCAACCAGGACCTAGGAGAGTCTCAATGGCAGTAGCAAAACTCACGGACAATGCCCTCATCTGGTGGGATCGTGAGGTATCTGACAGAAGGAGGAAGAGAATGAGGCCCGTAGACTCATGGGTGACATGGAAGACCTCATGCGACAAAGGTATGTTCCAGCTTACTTTCATAGGGATTTGCAACGACGTTTTCGTACTCTTAAGCAGGGTACCAGATCAGTATAGGAGTACTATGAAGAGTTCGAGAGGTTAAGGAACAGATTGGAGCTCAATGATGATGAAGAAGCATTGATGGCACAATTCTTGGATGGACTCAAGAAAGGATCAGCTGCAAGGTGGAAAGGCAAATCTACAACGACTTCAAGGACTTGTTCCACCTATCTGTGCAAGCTGAACAGCACATCAAGCGTAAGAGCCAAGACATCCGCAGCAACCCTAAGACACCATGGGCACCAAGCAACATGCCTAAGACCGTGAGACAAAGGCAGAAGTAGAGATCAGTCAAGGTTGAAGAGCAAGCCTCCAGAACCCACCCGTGACCAGAGAGAGCCTGGTAAGTCTTCTAACCCCAAAGATCACGTGACCTAACTTGTTTCAAGTGCAGGGGACGTGGACACATCTCAAGGAGTGCCCAAACAACCGAGTCATGCTGATTACGGAGGCAGGAGAATATGAGTCCCAAGATGAAGAGGACTATGAACCAGAAGGAGAATATGGTGACATTGAGTACCCTGATGTGGGGAAGTGCTGGTCACTAGGCGTATCCTCAGTGCAATGGTGGATCCTTCAGAGACCATCCAAAGGGAGAACATCTTCCACAGCCGTTGCACCATCAAGGGAAAGGTATGTAACCTCATCATAGATGGTGGTTCTTGCACTAACGTTGCTAGTGCGTATATGGTTGATAAGCTAGGTCTAGAGAGGACACGGCATCCTCGACCATATAAACTAAGATGGCTTGATGACAAAGTGGAGCTCAAGATTCATGAGCAAGTCACTGTGCCATTCAGTGTGGGCAAGTATCAAGACCAAGTCGTAATGCGACGTGGTGCCCATGCAAGCTGGCCATCTTCTGCTAGGAAGACCATGGCAGTTTGACAAAGAGACCAGGCATGATGGCAGAACCAATCTCTACACCTTCGTGCATGACAAGAGGAAGGTCAGCCTAGCTCCTCTTACACCTGCCCAAGTACATGAGCTACAACTCCAAATGAGTAAGGAAAAGAAACTTGTCAAGTCTAACTTTCTTATTCAACCTAGTCATGTCCGGAGAGCTTTGGCCTCGAAGGACTCAATGTTACTAATGGTTTTCAAGGAAGTGTTGAGTATAGAACAGGGACAGGTAGAGCTACCTCATGAAGTAGCAACTCTCCTCAACAAATTCAGGATGTATTTCCAGAGGAGATACCAGCAGGCTTGCCTCCTACGTGGCATAGAACTAGTGCCGAGCAGCCCTGCCCAACCGACCAGCCTACGGATGAGTCCAGAGGAGTCAAAGAGCTTGAGAAGCAAGTCAAGGAGCTCCTGGAGAAAGGATATGTTGAGAGCCTCAGTCCATGTGCTGTACCAGTGCTGCTAGTGCCCAAGAAGGATGGGACTTGGCGCATGTGTGGACTGCTGAGCCATCAACAACATCACAGTCAAGTATAGGCATCCAATACCACGACTGGATGACATGCTAGATGAGCTGAGTGGAGCCACGGTCTTCTCCAAGATAGACCTCAAAAGTGGATACCACCAGGTAAGAATGAAGGAAGGTGATGAGTGGAAAGCTGCTTTCAAGACAAAGCAAGGGCTCTCTGAGTGGACAGTCATGCCATTTGGCTTGACTAATGCCCCAAGCACCTTCATCGCCTTATGAACCAAGTTCTTAGGGCGTACATCAGTAAGTTGTGGTAGTTTATTTTGATGACATACTTGTTTATAGTAAGTGCCTACTGGGAACACCTCACACATCTTGAGATGGTCCTTAAAACCCTTGACAAGAAGAGCTTTATGCCAATCTCAAGAAGTGCACCTTTTATACTGCTAAGCTTGTCTTTTTAGGTTTTGTTGTGAGTTCACAGGGCCTACAGGTTGATGAGGAGAAGATTCGAGCCATACAAGAATGGCCAACACCAGGAAACATCAGCCAAGTGAGGAGCTTCCACGGACTGGCCAGCTTCTATAGGAGATTCGTGCCCAACTTCAGCAGTATTGCCTCACCACTGACGGCAGTAGTGAAGAAGAACGTGGGATTCAGCTGGGGAGAAGCTCAGGAGAAGGCATTCCAGGCCTTGAAGGACAGCCTTACACACGCACCAGTGCTAGTCCTTCCCGACTTCAACAAGACGTTTGAAGTGGAGTGTGATGCCTCTGGAATAGGCATAGGAGCAGTGCTAACCCAAGGAGGGAGACCAGTGGCATACTTCAGTGAGAAGCTAGGTGGTGCCTCACTGAACTACCCCACTTATGACAAGGAGCTCTATGCCCTTGTCCGAGCATTGGAGACTTGGCAGCATTACTTGCTGTCCAAGGAGTTTGTGATCCACACTGATCACGAGACTCTCAAACACCTCAGAGGGCAAACCAATCTCAAGAGGAGACATGCCAGGTGGATGGAGTTCATAGAGACCTTCCGTACATCATCAAGTACAAGAAGGGCAAAGACAATGTGGTAGCCGATGCACTATCAAGGAGGTTTGCCTTGATATCAACCATGGAGGCAAAGGTCCTAGGATTCGAGCACATCAAGGATCTATACAAGGATGATCCTGACCTTGCTGAGAGCTACAAGGAGTGTAGCACAGGAGTCATGGCAAATTCTACATCCATGAGGGATTCTTGTTCCGAGAAAGAAGGCTGTGCATACCACAGGATCACTAAGGAGCTTATCATCCGAGAAGCTCATGGAGGAGGACTCATGGGCCACTTTGGTGTCGACAAGACTCTAGCAGTGGTCAAGGAGCACTTCTACTGGCCACACATCAAGAGGACAGTAGAAGCACATTGTGCAAGATGCATTACTTGCAAGAAGGCAAAGTCCGAGTGCAACCTCACGGGTTGTATCTCCCACTGCCCATACCAACACATCCATGGGTGGACATCTCGATGGACTTTGTTCTAGGTCAGCCCAAGATCAACCACAAAGATGCAATCTTTGTAGTGGTGGACAGATTCTCCAAGATGCCACTCTTCATTCCGTGTGCCAATGTCAATGACGCCACACAAACAGCTGAGCTGTTCTTCAGGGAGATCGTACGGCTTCATGGAGTGCCAAGGACCATCGTATCAGACCAGGACACCAAGTTCCTCAGCCATTTCTGGAGGACCCTTTGGAGAAAGCTAGGCACTAAGCTACTCTTCTCTACCACCTGCCATCCTCAAACCGATGGCCAAACTGAAGTTGTCAACAGGACACTATCAACTCTTCTCAGGACTACACTAAGGAAGAACCTAAAGACTTGGGTGGAGTGCCTGCCATTCATAGAGTTTGCTTACAACCGAGCCGTGCACTCAGCAACCAAGAAGACACCATTTGAAGTGGTATACCGCTTCAACCCTCTCACCCCATTGGAGCAAACACCACTACCACCAGCTGAGATGACCAACCTCAACGGAGCATCCAAGGCAGAGTTCATAAGGAGGTTACACCAGAAGGTAGCAGAAAATTTGGTGAAGAGGACCGGACAGTACGTGACTCATGCCAACAAGGAAGAAAGGAGGTGATCTTTCAACCATTGGGTGTGGCTACACCTACGCCAGGAGAGGTTCCCAAACCTAAGGAGTTCCAAGCTAGCACCAAGAGGAGATGGACCATTCAGAGTGCTGAGAGGATCAACAACAACGCCTACCGGATCGAGCTACCAGGTGAGTTTAATGTGTCCAATACGTTTAATGTTACTGACTTGGCCCCTTTCCATGCAGATGAACCAGTTTTGAGGACAAAACCTACTGAAGAGGGAGGGAATGATGAGGACATCAGGTCATACATCCAGCCAGGAGACCAGGCTGGACCAGGAAGCTTGCCCGAGACAGCCGGAATCTCTCACGCCTGCCGCCCAAGCACAGTACACCTGACCAGAGCAACCAGCATTGCCGGCAGAGAGGCCCAAGCTTCCGCACTTGGGACGGATGACACCGCCGGTCCCTTTGGTGATGCCACCGACTCAGGGATCAACTTGGCCAGTCCTGAAGGCATTCCGGCCAGTACCTCGCACAATCCAGCCGATCCAGCCGAGTACACGCGCATTTCCACTTCTACACAAGAGGACTCGGACCAAATGAGCTACCAGCTCCAGGACATGCACCTAGAGGAAGTCTCTACACCAGTGGTACCTCAAGGAGCAATGACAAGAAGCAGATCAAGGGCACTCTTCCACAAATTCAGCTTATCGGTCGACAAGCTCCTAGAGGAAGATCGACTAAGGACAATGGGCCAAAAGTGCAAGGAAGAGTCCAATGGCTTCTCAACAACACAAGGGACATCAGAGACTTGGGCTTTAGTGGCAAGAGAGGTCAGGGCCCAAAGATTCTTAACCCTACTCCAAGTCGAAGACTAGGAGCAAGGCGCGTGCATGCCACAAGGACGGCGACCTTCCATTTCTTGGCCATGAGGTAAGTTTCAATTAGAATATATGCCTCTTTCTGTTTTGCAGGGTAGGATCTAGAATATTTACTTTTTGAGTCAAAAACATTTTAGGAATAGTCCTTTTTTGATTATACACTTTTGTATTTTTCCTTTTGTGCACTTTTGTAAGTTTTCCTTTTCTTATTTGGGTCGACCTAGAAGGTCAAGCGGAGCATATTAATAAGGCTCCTTCCAGCATTGTAGACAACCTTTTGATATTAATAAAGATAGAACTTTTCAACAAGTTTTCTCTCAAGAATCTTGCTTAGAATCTAGTTGAAACCAGCCTCCTAGCTCTAAGTTTGGATTTATCAGAGGTTCATCACCCTCGTGTGGTTCACTTCACCTTCCATCATACCAAAGAACCCTATCCAAGAAGTCTAAGGTCGAGTTTCTCACCTAAACTTCTCCAAACAGACCACGCGCATACATCCTTGAATCAAGGCTTGTATCAGAGAAGCTCAGGAGAAGGCATTCCAGGCCGAGAAGGACAGCCTTACATATGCACCAGTGCTATTCCTGCCCGACTTCAACAAGACGTTTGAAGTGGAGTGCGATGCCTCTGGAATAGGCATAGGAGCAGTGCTAACCCAAGGAGGGAGACCAATGGCATACTTCAGTGAGAAGCTAGGTGGTGCCTCACTGAACTACCCCACCTACAACAAGGAGCTTTATGCCCTTGTCCGAGCATTGGAGACTTGGCAGTATTACCTGCTGTCCAAGGAGTTTGTGATCCGCACTGATCACGAGACTCTCAAACACCTCAGAGGGCAAACCAATCTCAAGAGGAGACATGCCAGGTGGATGGAGTTCATTGAGACCTTTCCGTACGTCATCAAGTACAAGAAGGGCAAAGACAATGTGGTGGCCGATGCACTATCAAGGAGGTTTGTCTTGATATCCACTATGGAGGCAAAGGTCCTAGGATTCGAGCACATCAAGGACCTATACAAGGATGATCCTGACTTTGCTGAGAGCTACAAGGAGTGTGGGACAGGGAGTCATGGCAATTTTTTCATCCATGAGGGATTCTTGTTCCGAGGGAGAAGGTTGTGCATACCACAAGGATCATTAAGGGAGCTTATCATCCGAGAAGCTCAAGGAGGAGGACTCATGGGGCACTTTGGTGTCGACAAGACTCTAGCAGTGGTCAAGGAGCACTTCTACTGGCCACACATCAAGAGGACGGTAGAAGCTCATTGTGCAAGGTGCATCACTTGCAAGAAGGCAAAGTCCCGAGTGCAATCTCACGGGTTGTATCTCCCACTGCTCATACCGACGCATCCATGGGTGGATATATCAATGGACTTTGTTCTAGGTCTGCCCAAGATCAACCACAAGGATGCAATCTTTGTAGTGGTGGACAGATTCTCCAAGATGGCACACTTTATTCCGTGTGCCAATGTCAATGATGCCATGCAAACAGCCGAGCTGTTCTTCAGGGAGATAGTACGGCTTCATGGAGTGCCAAGGACCATTGTATCAGACAGGGACACCAAGTATTGACATAGGAAAATCAAATAAGACCTATCTTGACCTACAAGGCAAGTGTGAGCACGAAAATTCAGTTTGAATAACAAGGGAAATGAAAAAGGATGGGTTATTATTAACCACATGGTTGAAATGGTTAAATAGCTACCTTGGGAGAAGAATCAAGGTGAAAAAGTCATGCCCATGCTGCACACAGTCTTGGCAACCACCAAACAGTCATGCCCATGCAGTCTTGGCAACCACACCAAACAGTCATGCCTGCTGCACACAGTCTTGGTAACCACACCAAACAGTCATGCCTGCTGTCTCCTCTCTTCTCATTGGTTGTTGACAGGCTCCTCCTCTATTCAAACTCATCCACAAGTTTGAATTCGTTTTCTTTGTGTTCACATTGTAAATCCTCTATAAAAGGGCTGTAAAGACTCAATGTATAATATACTCTTAGGAGATTCTTCTCCATAAGTCTAAGTCATTTCTCATTTTCTCATACTTCTTTTTGAGTTTTCAGATTCAATTCTTCACATTTCTCCTCTATAATCTCAATATTCTTACATGGTATCAGAGCATAAGATCATTCTCTTATCTTTTCTACTCAAATCTCTCAGTTTCTAATCTAAAATTCTGTCAAAATCTCTCCTTTAGACTAAAACTCACGGTTTCATTCAACCATAAAAGCTGCTTCCTTTGAGCTCTTCAAAGCCTAACAATGGAGGATACAGTTCAAATTAGTTCCAGCCTGAAACCTACGGTGATAGCAGTAGTTCTCAAAGGCTTGAACTACATTATGGTCAAGAACCATCAAGACAGCCATTTGTCAAAGGACTTTGGAATCACATCTTGGAGGATAATACTCCATCTATAGATGATCCAAAGGAGAAGAAGGATGAGGCAACAAGAAAAGAAGAAGCTAGGTGGTTCCAAGAAGATCAATCAGTCCTTGGATTCCTCCAAAATTCATTGGACCCATCCATTCTTGAAGCTTATTCACATTGTGAAACAAGTCTCTTTGGGACACTCTCAAGAGGGTGTATGGGATGTTTCAAACCTCAGCCGTGTGTATGAGGTTAAGAAGGCTCTCAATGATCTACACCAAGAGGATATGGAGTTCACAAAATTCTGGGAAGTTCCAGTCAACATGGTCCGAGCTTGACATGTTGAGACCAAGTTCTATGGATCCAAAGGTGCTTAATGAAAGGAAGGAACAAGACAAGATATTTGGGCTCCTTCTCAACCTAAATCCAGCCTTTAAGGATGTGATTAAGTCCATCCTGAGAGAGCCAAAACTCCTGATTTCAAGAGGTGTGCTCACGGATTCAAAGGAGCAAGGCAACATTGGTTTGTTTGGTGGTAAAGGAGAACTAGTCATGGCCAACAAAAGCGTGTTTAAGCAAGAGGATAGGAAGAGTGTGATGTGTGAGCATTGTAAGAGGAATGGCCACATCAAGGACAAGTGCTGGATACTTCATCCTCATCTCAAGCCAAACCGGTTCAAGGATTCAAAGGCTAACATCTCTCAAATGGGCGACTGAACCGGCAAGTTCATCCAACCAAGGAGGAGAGCTAGCTATGAGTGTATCCATGGAGTATGCTAAGAAGAGTGACTTGGAGGATCTCATCAAAGCCTATGCCTCAAAACTCTCCGGTATCACACTCTACTCCCATAAATTGCTTGATAAACCGGATCATAAGTTGGTAGTGGATTCGGGTGCTTCTCACCATATGATTAGCAATGCTAGGTTGTTAAAGAACATTGAACCATGTCTAGGACAAGTAACTGTAGCTGATGGTAAGAGTATTCCAATTGAAGGAACCGAAAAATTAAAACTATTTCACAAAGAAAGTACTGCTTTCTTTGTAC
>JAENJI010001574.1:0-12253 GCA_018901935.1 Pugionium cornutum | reverse complement strand
GTCCTGGAGCTGGTAGCTCATTTGGTCCGAGTCCTCTTGTGTAGAAGTGGAAGTGTGCGTGTACTTGGCTGGATGGCCTGTACCGGCTGCATTGTGCGCGGTACTGGCCGGAATGACTTCAGGACCGGCCAAGTTGATCCCGGAGTCGGCGGTGTCATCAGGGGGACCGGCGGTGTCATTCACGTCCCCACCAAGTGTGCCGGAAGCTTGGGCCTCTCCGCCGGCGATGTTGACCGGTCTGGTCCTATAGGTCGAAGGTCCGGCGGTACTGTCTGGTCCGGCAGGCGCGCCAGATGGTCCTGCTGTCTCGGGCAAGCTTCCTGGTCGGCCAGTCTGGTCTCCTGGCTGGATGTACGACCTGATGTCCTCATCACTCTCTCTCTCCCCAGACACCATTTTTGGCTTCTCCCATGAAGCGTCCCTGTCTGTGTTGCCGATTAAGCTTCTCCCAAAGCTCTCTCTCCTCACACGCGCCTCCACTTCTTCCGCAATTTTCCCGCGACTTTCTGGTGACTTTCTAGACCCGTTTTCACCGTTTCTCACCCCTTTTTCTCTGTTGCAAATCGTCTACTGCACCTTATGCCCGGTGAGCTCCACCCGAGAGATGTTTTCTGCTGCTTTTCCTCTTGCACCCATCCTCCTAGGTAACTTATGTTTTCACCTCCTCCCTCACTGCTTAAATTTCTTTCCAGAAACTGACCTGTTTCCTCTTATGTCTCTGCAAGAACGAGACACTTGCAGTGATGTTACCTGGAGGTCCTCTTCTTCTCTATAGGCTCTTGACAAATTCACAGCAAAGCTACGAATTCAAACCGGGTATGTCTTTGGTAGCTAGGGTTTCTGGAACTTTGCTTAGGTGAATTTTAGGTAGAATCACACTGCCTTTAACAAGAATATTGTAGAAACTGCCAGTTTCTAATATCTACAAAGCTTTATAAAGAAACCTTACCTTAGCTTCCATGCTCAAACTCCCTTTTCCACTCCTGAATTTCTGTAACCCTTGTGAAATATTTTTCTTGTGAGTTTTAGCATCAACATCTACCATATTATGCTGTGCTACAATTTCTCTGGAGTTTTCAAAAGAAATGTCTCCACCTTGAACAGTTGAACCTGCTTTAAAACCATTCGGTGTAGGTCTTTGAATTAGATTCTCACTAAAAGTCACTTTCTTTAACTGTCTATCCACTAATTCGAGCTTGTGTATAGCTATCTCCTTACTCACCTTCTTCATTCCTGACATGATCCCTGCCTTGCAAATTCTACCTTGAAGATAATATAACCCGTTGTTAAGTTTTCCAGATATTACCTTCTTGCCGTCTTTATAAAACTGCAGTCCCAAATCACCTCCTTGATAACAACAACCTGATTTTTCCAACAATCCAAATGAAATCAAATTTCTACTCACCTCTGGCATGTATTTCACGTCCTTGAGTATCACCATAGAGCCATATGAGTTCTGAATTCTAATACTCCCTGCTCCTTTGATGTAGTTATTAGTGTTATTAGCCATCAGAACTTTACCTCCATTGATTTCTTTAAAGTCAAACAGAACGTCTTTGTTCTGTGTGATGTGGTAAGAACTTCCTGAATCAATTACCCATTCCCTTGTGTCATGAGTACTAGCTGTTAATACCAGTGGCTGAATAGGCTCTGCAATGTTAGTAGATTCTGCACGTTTCTTTCTCTGAGGACATTCTCTTTTCCAATGCCCTTCATCTCCACAAATGAAACATCCTTTGTTGTTGTTATCAGATTGTTGCCTTGACTTAGATCTGCCTCTGCTCTTCGATCGGCCTTTCCATGTGTTGTCATTATCAAACCGATTGTTCAACCTACCCCTTGATTCCACATACAAACCTTCATTTTGAGAATTTGTTACTTTTCGACTTTCGATTAGCTCCCTTTCCTTAGACTTAGCTGTTGTTGTGACCTCATTCAACTTTAAAATATCTCTCCCATACTTCAGAGTGTCCTTGAGTTGATCATACCTGTTAGACAGAGAACTTAGAAGTAGAATTGCTTCTACCTCTTCTGAAATTTCAACTCCTATGTTGTTGAGATCTGTAACTAACCTTAGAAAGTCATCTACATTGGTATCAATGTTTTTGGAGTCATCCATAAAAGTGTAGAACCTCAATTGTAAGTAGATCCGATTCGGAAGAGATGTCTCCATGTATAACTTGTTTAGGGTAGACCACATGGCTGCCGTTGTTTCACACTTAGAGATTTTCCTGAGTACCTGATTCCCCACATTCAAAACAATCAGATCCTTAGCCTTTTCTGATTTTTCAAACTTTACCAGATCAATCTGTGAACTACTACTGCCTTCTATGCCTCCTTTTGCCTCTTCACCAGATTTACCTTTTGTAACCATTGAATCTTTGAGCAACTTTTTATTTGTTAGGATATCTTTCAACCCTAAAACGCCAAAGTGAGCCATCATTCTCACTTTCCATAGAGAAAAGTCTCTTGTCCCATCAAACCTGTCGACATCAATCCGTGAACTCATCATTAGGTCTTCAAATCTGTTGTGTTTTTGAATTTTCCAGCAACCCCAAAACTTCTGTTTCCCAACACACGCCTTGCAATAAACCTGGAAGTTCTGATACCACTTGTTAGGATTTTAGGATCTTTTCTGATTGCCTTTGGTGTTGGTTTTGGATTGCTTAGAACAAGAACACACAATTTGATTACCAAGTTCGCACTTAAGGTACCTCTCGGGTATGATCTGTCTCCTACAAACTTCCACTTTAAATCTGATGAAGACTTATACAAAGTATCAACTTTAGAGAAAACACACTTAGAGAGTTACAATATAAACCAGACTCTTGAAACTCTCTCTCTCTCTCATTCTCTCTCTCTAATTCTCTCTCTCTTTCACCGACATGCCTCCTCTTTTAAGGTTTTTTTCATGACACCATCTTATGACCTAGGAAGAAGGTATTTATATATTTTTTGCAATACTAGGGTTTTATCTTCGGAATTTAGGCTTGTACTAGCCCATAAATAGAAAGAATAATTTGGGTCCTTTTACTCCACAACATCCCAAACAAATGAAACCGTACTGAGAAGGGAATAAAAACTCTCAGAACCAACACAAATATATATCGAACCAACACAATCACTTTTTAATCGTGAGAAGAAATGGGAGAAAATTTCACTCATGATTGCAAGTTTGGAAAAGGGAGAGAAAGTACTCTGCGAGATAAAAGTGTAAGTGTAGAAAATTCAACAAACTAACTTCTGATGTGGAACGCATGTGTCAGTGTAAAGACTCGACATAAACTACATATCTTTTATTAACTAAAATTTTGTTAAGTTGATTACAACAAATCATATTTAACCTTTGGCAATTACACAACTCTAATCTTGTAGATTGTTCTTAAAACAATTTCTAATCTATCCAAGATATCCTACTCTCACCTATTTTGTTCACGGTAGAACACACACATTCTTTCTTGAGTGAACCAAAATAAACACTCTCTAGCCCTTACACGATCTCTCATCGGCACCCCAGAAAATCCTAAGCAATACACTTGTGTATTCTCAATTTTTGGATACCTTTCTCGAATGCTTCAATCTCTTTTTTATACTAGGCAGTTGTAACATTCATCAGGAAGCTTTCTTTTTTTTTTCTTTTAAGGAATCTTTCTTGATCAGTCTTGATGTTGTTTCCATTTTGCATCCAGATCCACTTCTTCTTTCTTGTTTTGATGTTGTTTCATTTTTGCTATCTAGCTGGATCGTTGTCATTAATTCAGATCTGAGTTTCTTTTTCTCCTTGACGTTGTTTCTTGTTTGCCATCCAACTGGATCATTGTCATTAATGCAACCGAGTTTCCTTTTTGCTCCTAGATTCCTTCGGTGCTATTTCTATTTTTCCACGCATCTTCAATCTCTCCCTTTTTTGCTTAGTGTGATACTCAAGCAATCTTTCTCGACTGTGATATTCCTATAAAGTAAAAACAGAACAAACACACCACATACAAGCAACATTCCTATTGAACTTTCACAACATTGCTTCCCCCTCTACCTGAGTCTTTATCTTCACAGTCATCTCCTCCTTCTTGAGTATATAACTAAGATAAACATACAAGTAGGAAAAAGTGCTAGAGTGTAATACGGGATAACACCAACAATAATTTAGAGCACTTGGGGATCCTCAGGTGAAACCCTCAACATATAGGCTTGATGGGGATTGAGACGAAGCGGAGTGGGGGTTGCTAACAAGCAGAGATAACCCATAGAGAAATGATTTTCATAGTGAACAATGAGAACCCTCATAAGACTAAAGAAGAACACACAAAAAAACATAACTGAACAAGACAACATGCTTCCTACTAAATATGATCATTCCTGTTTCGTTCAGAGAGAAACCATCAATCCAACCAAACCCTTTACGAGAGATAGATGGTTAGATAGTAAACATCATTATTCAGACAGTGAGGGATCCTAAATCAATGAGAGTATGAACATAAACTGCTAACATGAATACTAACTATTTATGTGGACTTATGTACACAAACCTTAATTTGATTATGACCATTATTTGATAACAAAATCCCAGTGCACACTTCCCTCATATCCGATCCATTCTGGATGACTAGTCTTTCACATCGTCATGTCTTTATCAAGGTTTACTCTTACTCAGGAAGGCATCTTGAAGTACATCAATGGAAATGCTCTATGATTATAAGCTTTATTGACACATCAATACTGAGATGGTGTCTTTAGACCAGAATCAGGTGATGGTCTTGAGTCTTTGTTGTATATGATTCTGATGGACTTTCTTTGTCCTTTCCCTCTTTTTTTTTTTAAATTTAATTTCGCCTTGAGCTCTTTGACCTCCTTCATATTGGTGAGATGATAAACACACAATAGCATGAGGGGCAATTCTTTTTCACCAGACTATAAGATCATGATATTTGATGGCATGCATAAGAGTTACTCCAACCTTTGTTCCTTGTCTCAGATCAAATCAACTAGCAAAAACAATTATAGTTTACACACACCAATAGATTTTTTCTGATTGATAAACCTGTTGAAATCTAATGGTTTAGTAAACATATCAGCTAGTTGTAGTTCAGTTCCCATATGATCAATTTCAACTAGTTTCGCCTCGACCAAATCACGAATAAAATGATGTCTAATATCAATATGTTTAGTGCATGAATGTTTACCGGGTTTTTGGCAATATTGATAGCACTCTCATTATCACAATGAACTAGAAGTGAATCAGAAACCATACCATAACTAGCTGTCATTTGTTTCATCCACAGAAATTGGGTACAACAACTCCGTAGTGCAATATATTTAGCTTCAGTTGTTGATAATTACAAGCTGTTCTACTTCTTGCTATGCCAAGATATCAAGTTTTACCAAGGAAGAAGCATCCACCACTTGTACTTCGTCTGTCATCCAAACGTCCTGTCCAATCAGCATCAAAAATATCTTGCAAGGTGTTGATTTATATCTCTGGTGTAGAGCAGACCCAGTTCTGATGTTCCCTTGACATACTTGAGAATTCTTTTAACTGCATTTAGATGTGACAGCTTGGGTTTTGCTTGATATCGAGCACATATTCCCATGCTGACACACAGGTCAGGACCACTAGCCACGAAATAAAGTAGACTATCTGATGAGGACATCAGGTCGTACATCCAGCCAGGAGACCAGACTGGCCGACCAGGAAGCTTGCCCGAGGCAGCAGGACCATCTAGCGCGCCTGCCGGACCAGACAGTACCGCCGGACCCTCGACCTATAGGACCAGACCGGTCAACATCGCCGGCGGAGAGGCCCAAGCTTCCGGCACACTTGGTGGGGACGTGAATGACACCGCCGGTCCCCTGATGACACCGCCGACTCCGGGATCAACTTGGCCGGTCCTGAAGTCATTCCGCCAGTACCGACAATCCAGCCGGTACAGGCCATCCAGCCGAGTACACGCACTTCCACTTCTACACAAGAGGACTCGGACCAAATGAGCTACCAGCTCCAGGACATGCACTTAGAGGAAGTATCTACACCAGTGGTACCTCCAGGAGCAATGACAAGAAGCAGATCAAGAGCACTCTTCCACAAATTCAGCTTATGGGTCGACAAGCTTCTAGAGGAAGAGCAGCTAAGGACAATGGGCCAGAAGAGCAAATTAGAGTCCAAAGGCTTCTCAGCAACACAAGGAACATCAGAGACTTGGGCTTTAGTGGCAAGAGAGGTCAGGGCCCAAAGATATTTAACCCTACTCCAAGTCGAAGACTAGGAGCAAGGCGCGTACATGCCACAAGGACGGCCACCTTCCATTTCTTGGCCGTGTGGTGAGTTAAGGTAAGTTTACATTCGAATATATGCCTCTTTATGTTTTGCAGGGTAGGATCTAGTTGCTTTACATTTTTGAGTCAAGAACATTTTAGGAATAGGTCCTTTTTCGGTTATGCACTTTTGTATCTTTTCCTTTTGTGCACTTTGTAAACTTTCCTTTTCTTTATTTGTGTCGACCCTAGAAGGTCAAGCTGTCGAGCATATTAATAAGGCTCCTTCCAGCATTGTAGTTCGACAACCTTTTTGATTATTAATAAAGTAGAACTTTTTCCCTACGAGCTTTCTCTCAAGAGAGACTTGTGCGCTTAGAACCTAGTTGAGACCAGCCCTCCTAGCTCTAAGTTTGTGATTTATCACGAGGTTCATCACCCCTCGTGTGGTTCACTTCACCCCTCCATCGTTTACCAACCAGAAAACCCCTATCCAGAAGCCTAAGGTTGAGTTTCTCACCTAATCTTCTACAAAACAGCCCACGCGCATACATCCTTGAATCAAGGCTTGTATCATTTTGGTATCAGAGCTTAAAGCTCCTAAACCAGGTTGTTTCTATCCTTTTGCTTGTTTTGTTTTGTGTTCTTGCATTAGTTTAAGTCGCATTCAAGAAAAATCAAAAAATAACCTCAAACTCCAAACCGAGTGCATCTAGCCTCCTACGTGTATCACTAGGGTTTAGATTCACTTTTTGCATTGCATACACGTTTTCCTTTTTGTTTAAGTCATATTTCCTTTATTTTTAAGTCTAATTAAAAAGAAAAGAAAAATAAAATATAAAAGATACTAAAAGAATTCGAATTGGACAGCTAGCACAAGTTGTCTAGGAAGTTTCCTTTTTTTCGAATTTCCTTTCTTTAGAATCTTTCCTTTTGCATTTTTTCAAACCACATATAAAAAGAAAACTCTCCTAATAATTTAGGAGCACCCTAATTGTCTTCTTTCTTTGTAGCACACATGGGAGAAGAGAATAGAGACGCAGCTGAAGCCATGATGGCCATGTTCACCACACTCCAAACACAACTCGCATCCATAGGCGAGAGGTTGGAGCGCGTGGAGAGACCAGTAAGATTCCAGGCCATAAGGCACGTGAGAGCTGAGCAAGACCGTCCTGAGGGTCCTGAGCACCTTAGGACACGACACGAACAGGAGGAACCTCAGCCAGATGGAGATGAGGACACACGACCTCATAACTATCACCCTAGGCCGAGAGGACCTCCACGGCAACCAGAGGCAGAAGATGATGGCTTTGAGCCATATGGTCTTCACCAGAGACCAAGAATGCCTCCTAGACATCATGAGGATGGAGATGAACACACCTATAACCGGGTAATTCATCCTGATGTTAAACTAACTCCTCCAACTTTTGCAGGAAAAGTAGACCCGAGGCTTACCTAGATTGGGAGAAGCGAATGGATCATATCTTTGATCACTACAACCAACCAGGACCTAGGAGAGTCTCAATGGCAGTAGCACAACTCACGGACAATGCCCTCATCTGGTGGGATCGTGAGGTATCTGACAGAAGGAGGAAGAGAATGAGACCCGTAGACTCATGGGTCGACATGAAAGACCTCATGCGACAAAGGTATGTTCCACCCTACTTCCATAGGGATTTGCAACGACGTTTTCGTACTCTTAAGCAGGGTACCAGATCAGTAGAGGAGTACTATGAAGAGTTCGAAAGGTTAAGGAACAGATTGGAGCTCAATGATGATGAAGAAGCATTGATGGCGCAATTCTTGGATGGACTCCAAGAAAGGATCAGCTGAAGGTGGAAAGGCAAATCTACAACGACTTCAAGGACTTGTTCCACCTATCTGTGCAAGCTGAACAGCACATCAAACGTAAGAGCCAAGACATCCGCAGCAAGCCTAAGACACCTTGGGCACCAAGCAACATGCCTAAGACCGTAGACAAAGGCAAAAGCATAGAGATCGAGTCAAGGTTCAAGAGCAAGCCTCCTGAACCCAACCGTGACCAGAGAGAGCCTGGTAAGTCTTCTAACCCTCAAAGATCACGTGACATAACTTGTTTCAAGTGCAGGGACGTGGACACATCTCAAGGGAGTGCCCAAACAACCGAGTCATGCTGATTACGGAGGCAGGAGAATATGAGTCCCAAGATGAAGAGGAATATGAACCAGAAGGAGAATATGGTGACATTGAGTACCCTGATGTGGGGGAAGTGCTGGTCACTAGACGTATCCTCAGTGCAATGGTGGATCCTTCAGAGACCATCCAAAGGGAGAACATCTTCCACAGCCGTTGCACCATCAAGGAAAGGTATGTAACCTCATCATAGATGGTGGTTCTTGCACTAACGTTGCTAGTGCGTATATGGTTGATAAGCTAGGTCTAGAAAGGACACGGCATCCTCGACCATATAGACTGAGATGGCTTGATGACAAAGTGGAGCTCAAGATTCATGAGCAAGTCACTGTGCCATTCAGTGTGGGCAAGTACCAAGACCAGGTCGTGTGCGACGTGGTGCCCATGCAAGCTGGCCATCTTCTACTAGGAAGACCATGGCAGTTTGACAAAGAGACCAGGCATGATGGCAGAACCAATCTCTACACCTTCGTGCATGACAAGAGAAAGGTCAGCCTAGCTCCTCTTACACCTGCCCAAGTACATGAGCTACAACTCCAAATGAGTAAGGAAAAGAAACTTGTCAAGTCTAACTTTCTTATTCAACCTAGTCATGTCCGGAGAGCTTTAGCCTCAAGGACTTAATGTTACTAATGGTTTTCAAGGAAGTGTTGAGTATAGAACAGGGACAGGTAGAGCTACCTCATGAAGTAGCAACACTCCTCAACAAATTCCAGGATGTATTTCCAGAGGAGATACCAGCAGGCTTGCCTCCTTTACGTGGCATAGAACACCAGATTGATCTAGTGCCCGGAGCAGCCCTGCCCAACCGGCCAGCCTACCGGATGAGTCCAGAGGAGTCCAAGGAACTTGAGAAGCAAGTCAAGGAGCTCCTGGAGAAAGGATATGTTCGAGAGAGCCTCAGTCCATGTGCTGTACCAGTGCTACTAGTGCCCAAGAAGGATGGGACTTGGCGCATGTGCGTGGACTGCCGAGCAATCAACAACATCACAGTCAAGTACCGGCATCCAATACCACGGCTGGATGACATGCTAGATGAGCTGAGTGGAGCCACGGTCTTCTCCAAGATAGACCTCAAGAGTGGATACCACCAGGTCAGGATGAAGGAAGGTGATGAATGGAAGACTGCTTTCAAGACAAAGCAAGGGCTCTACGAGTGGACAGTCATGCCATTTGGCTTGACTAATGCCCCAAGCACCTTCATGCGCCTTATGAACCAAGTTCTTAGGGCGTACATCAGTAAGTTTGTGGTAGTTTATTTTGATGACATACTTGTTTATAGTAAGTGCCTACGGGAACACCTCACACATCTTGAGATGGTCCTTAAAACCCCTTCGACAAGAAGAGCTTTATGCCAATCTCAAGAAGTGCACCTTTTGTACTGATAAGCTTGTCTTTCAAGGTTTTGTTGTGAGTTCACAGGGCCTACAGGTTGATGAGGAGAAGATTCGAGCCATACAAGAATGGCCAACACCAGGAAACATCAACAAAGTAAGGAGCTTCCACGGACTGGCCAGCTTCTATAGGAGATTCGTGCCCAACTTCAGCAGTATTGCCTCACCACTGACGGCAGTAGTGAAGAAGAACGTGGGATTCAGCTGGGGAGAAGCTCAGGAGAAGGCATTCAAGGCCATGAAGGACAGCCTTACACACGCACCAGTGTTAGTCCTTCCCGACTTCAACAAGACGTTTGAAGTGGAGTGTGATGCCTCTGGAATAGGCATAGGAGCAGTGCTAACCCAAGGAGGGAGACCAGTGGCATACTTCAGTGAGAAACTGGGTGGTGCCTCACTGAACTACCCCACTTATGACAAGGAGCTCTATGCCCTTGTCCAGCATTGGAGACTTGCAGCATTACTTGTCCAAGGAGTTTGATCCACACTGATCACAGACTCTCAAACACAGAGGGCAAACCAATCTCAAGAGGAGACATGCCAGGTGGATGGAGTCATAGAGACCTTCCATGTCATACAAGAAGGGACAATGTAGCCGATGCACTATCAAGGAGGTTTGCCTTGATATCCACCATGGAGGCAAAGGTCCTAGGATTCGAGCACATCAAGGACCTATACAAGGATGATCCTGACTTTGCTGAGAGCTACAAGGAGTGTGGCATAGGGAGTCATGGCAAGTTTTACATCCATGAGGATTCTTGTTCTGAGAGAGAAGGTTGTGCATACCACAAGGATCATTAAGGGAGCTTATCATCCAAGAAGCTCATGGAGGAGGACTCATGGGACACTTTGGTGTCGACAAGACTCTAGCAGTGGTCAAGGAGCACTTCTACTGGCCACACATCAAGAGGACAGTAGAAGCACATTGTGCAAGATGCATTACTTGCAAGAAGGCAAAGTCCCGAGTGCAACCTCACGGGTTGTATCTCCCACTGCCCATACCAACACATCCATGGGTGGACATATCGATGGATTTTATTCTAGGTCTGCCCAAGATCAACCACAAAGATGCAATCTTTGTAGTGGTGGACAGATTCTCCAAGATGGCACATTTCATCCCATGTGCCAATGTCAATGATGCCACACAAACAGCTGAGCTGTTCTTCAGGGAGATAAATGGCTTCATGTGCCAAGGACCATCGATCAGATAGGGACAGTTCTCAGCCATTTCTGGAGGACCTTTGGAAAACTGCATGCTACTCTTCTCAACCACTTGCCATCCTCAAACCGATGGCCAAACTGAAGTTGTCAACAGGACCCTAAAGACTTGGGTGGAGTGCCTGCCATTCATTGAGTTCGCCTACCGAACACTCAGCAAAGAAGACACCATTTGAAGTGGTATACGGTTTCAATACCCATTAGAAACAAACCACTGCCTAGCTGAGATGACCAACCTCAACGAACATCCAAAGCAGAGTTCATAAGGTTACACCAGTAGAAAACTTGGAGAAGAGGACCACACTGACTCATGCCAACAAAGGGAGAAAGGAGGTGATCTTTCAACCAGGCGACTGGGTGTGGCTACACCTACGGCTGGAGAGGTTCCCAAACCTAAGGAGTTCCAAGCTAGCACCAAGAGGAGATGGACCATTCAGAGTGCTGAGAGGATCAACAACAACGCCTACCGGATCGAGCTACCAGGTGAGTTTAATGTGTCCAATACGTTTAATGTTACTGACTTGGCCCCTTTCCATGCAGATGAACCAGTTTTGAGGACAAAACCTACTGAAGAGGAAGGGAATGATGAGGACATCAGGTCGTACATCCAGCCAGGAGACCAGACTGGCCGACCAGGAAGCTTGCCCGAGACAGCCGGACCATCTGGCGCGCCTGCGGACCAGACAGTACCGCCGGACCCTCGACCTATAGGACCAGACCGGTCAACATCGCCGGCGGAGAGGCCCAAGCTTCCGGCACACTTGGTGGGGACGTGAATGACACCGCCGGTCCTCCTGATGACACCGCCGACTCCGGGATCAACTTGGCGGGTCCTGAAGTCATTCCGGCCAGTACCGCGCACAATCCTGGCGGTACAGGCCATCCAGCCGAGTACATGCACACTTCCACTTCTACACAAGAGGACTCGGACCAAATGAGCTACCAGCTCCAGGACATGCACTTAGAGGAATTATCTACACCAGTGGTACCTCCAAGAGCAATGACAAGAAGCAGATCAAGAGCACTCTTCCACAAATTCAACTTATGGGTCGACAAGCTTCTAGAGGAAGAGCAGCTAAGGACAATGGGCCAGAAGAGCAAATTAGAGTCCAAGGGCTTCTCAACAACACAAGGAACATCGGAGACTTGGGCTTTAGTGGCAAGAGAGGTCAGGGCCCAAAGATATTTAACCCTACTCCAAGTCGAAGACTAGGAGCAAG
>JAENJI010001573.1:0-12253 GCA_018901935.1 Pugionium cornutum | reverse complement strand
GACGATTTAGTGCGGACAGGTCAAGTTGATTGGTCAGTTCAAATGTTCATTCTAAGCTGATCATTGGTGCTTATTGAGTAACGGCTTATAAGTTAACCATAATGCATGGCATCACGCAGTTTTTGATAGATTGGTTTACTTGGAGGGTTTATCGGATCTATTTGAGTCTGAAATTTTGTCACAATATAGGAAATTGAGCTAGCATAACGTGGGCGTTGGATTCATGTCATTCTGAGCTGTAAATCAAAAGTTACATACGATTTAGTGCGAACATGTCAAGTTGATTGGCCAGTGCAAATGATCATTCTAACCTGATCATAGGTGGTTATTGAGTAACGGCTTATAAGTTAGGCATAATGCATGGCATCATGCAGTTTTTGATAGATTGGTTTACTTGGGGGCTTTGTCGTATCTATTTGAGTCAGAAAATTGTCAGAATATAGAAAATTGAGCTAGCATAACGTGGGCGTTGGATTCATGTCATTCGAGCTCTAAATCAAAAGTTTCACCATTTAAGTGCGGATACGTCAAGTTGATTGGTCAGTTCAAATGATCATTCTAAGCTGATCATTGGTGCTTATTGAGTAACGGGTTATAAGTGAAGCATAATGCATGGCATCACGCAGTTCTGGATAGATTGGTTTACTTGGAGGCTTTGTCATATCTATTTGAGTCTGAAATTTTGTCACAATATAGAAACTTGCACTAGCATAACGTGGGTGTTGGATTCATGTCATTATGAGCACTAAATCAAAAGTTACACACAATTTAGTGCGGACAAGTCAAGTTGATTGGTTAGTTAAAATGATCATTCTAAGCTGATCATTGGTGCTTATTGAGTAACGGCTTATAAGTTAACCATAATGCATGGCATCACGCAGTTTTCGATAGATTGGTTTACTTGGAGGCTTTGTCGTATCTATTTGAGTATGAAATTTTGTCACAATATAGAAAATTGAGCTAGCATAATGTGGGTGTTGGATTCATGTCATTCTGAGCACTAAATCAAAAGTTACAAATGATTTAGTGCGGACGTTTCAAGTTGATTGGCAGTTCGAATGATCATTCTAAGCTGATCACTGGTGCTTATTGAGTAACGGCTTATAAGTGAAGCATAATGCATGGAATCACGCAGTTTTAGATAGGTTGGTTTACTTGGAGGCTTTGTCGTACCTATTTGAGTCTGAAAAATTGTCATAGAATAGAAAATTGAGCTAGCATAACGTGGGCGTTGGATTCATGTCATTCTGAGCTCTAAATCAAAAGTTACAGACGATTTAGTGCGGACAGGTCAAGTTGATTGGTCAGTTCAAATGATCATTCTAAGCTGATCATTGGTGCTCATTGAGTAAAGGCTTATAAGTGAAGCATAATGAATGGCATCACGCAGTTTCGGATATATTGGTTTACTTGGAGGCTTTGTCGTATCTATTTGAGTACAAAAATTTTCACAATACAAAAAATTGAGCTAGCTTAACGTGGGCGGTTTATTCATGTCATTTTGAGCACTAAATCAAAAGTTACACACGATTTAGTGCGGAATTGTGAAGTTGATTGCTCGGTTCAAATTTTCATTCTAAGCTGATCATTGGTGCTTATTAAGTAACAGCTTATAAGTGAGCATAATGCATGGCATCACGCAGTTTTGGATAGATTGGTTTACTTGGAGGCTTTGTCGTACCTATTTGAGTCTGAAATTTTGTCACAATGTAGAAAATTGAGCTAGCATAACGTGGGCGTTGGATTCATGTCATTCTGAGCACTAAATAAAAAGTTACTGGGGATTTAGTGCGGACTTGTCAAGTTGATTGCTCAGTTCAAATGATCATTCTAAGCTGATCATTGGTGCTTATTAAGTAATGGTTTATAAATAAGCATAATGCATGGCATCACGCAGTTTTGGATAGATTGGTTTACTTGGAGGCTTTGTCATATCTATTTGAGTCTGAAAAATAGTCATAGTATAGAAAATTGAGCTAGCATAACGTGGGCGTTGGATTCATGTCATTTTGAGCTCTAAATCAAAAGTTACAGACGATTTAGTGCGGACAGGTCAAGTTGATTGGTCAATTCAAATGATCATTCTAAGTTGATCATTGGTGCTCATTGAGTAAAGGCTTATAAGTGAAGCATAATGCATGGCATCACGCAGTTTTAAATAGATTGGTTTGCTTGAAGGCTTTGTCGTATCTATTTGAGTCTGAAATTTTGTCACAATATAGAAAACTAAGAAGCATAACGTGGGCGTTGGATTCATGTCATTCTGAGCACTAAATCAAAAGTTACGGACGATTTAGTGCCGACATGTCAAGTTGATTGGTCAGTTCAAAGGATCATTCTAAGCTGATCATTGGTGCTTATTGAGTAATGACTTATAAGTTGAGCATAATGCATGGCATCACGCAGTTTTGGATAGATTGGTTTACTTGTAGGCTTTGTCGTATCTATTTGAGTACGAAATTTTGTCACAATATAGAAAATTGAGCTAGCATAACGTGGGCTTTGGATTCATGTCATTCTGAGCTCTAAATCAAAAGTTACGAACGATTTAGTGTGGGCATGTCAAGGTCATTTGTAAGTTCAAATGATCATTCTAAGCTGATCCTTGGTGCTCATTGAGTAAAGACTTATAAGTGAAGCATAATGCATGGCATCTCTCAGTTTCGGATAGATTGCATCACTTGGAGGCTTTGTCGTATATATTTGAGTCAGAAAAATTGTTAGAGTATAGAAAATTGAGCTAGCATAACGTGGGTGTTGGATTCATGTCATTCTGAGCTCTAAATCAAAAGTTTCAGACGATTTAGTGCGGACATGTCAAGTTGATTGTTCAGTTCAAATGATCATTTTAAGCTGATCATTGGTGCTTATTGAGTAACGGGTTATAAGTGAAGCATAATGCATGGCATCACGCAGTTTTGGATAGATTGGTTTACTTGGAGGCTTTGTCATATCTATTTGAGTCTGAAATTTTGTCACAATATAGAAACTTGCGCTAGCATAACGTGGGCGTTGGATTCATGTCATTATGAGCACTAAATCAAAAGTTACACACAATTTAGTGCGGACATGTCAAGTTGATTGGTTAGTTCAAATGATCATTCTAAGCTGATCATTGGTGCTTATTGAGTAACGGCTTATAAGTTAACCATAATGCATGGCATCACGCAGTTTTGGATAGATTGGTTTACTTGGAGGCTTTGTCGTATCTATTTGAGTCTGAAATTTTGTCACAATATAGAAAATTGAGCTAGCATAATGTGGGCTTTGGATTCATGTCATTCTGAGCACTAAATCAAAAGTTACAGACGATTTAGTGCGGACGTTTCAAGTTGATTGGCAGTTCAAATGCTCATTCTAAGCTGATTATTGGTGCTTATTGAATAACGGCTTATAAGTGAAGCATAATGCATGGAATCACACAGTTTTAGATAGGTTGGTTTACTTGGAGGCTTTGTCGTACGTATTTGAGTCTGAAAAATTGTCAGAGTATAGAAAATTGAGCTAGCATAACGTGGGCGTTGGATTCATGTCATTCTGAGCTCTAAATCAAAAGTTTCAGACGATTTAGTGCGGACATGTCAAGTTGATTGGTCAGTTCAAATGATCATTTTAAGCTGATCATTGGTGCTTATTGAGTAACGGGTTATAAGTGAAGCATAATGCATGGCATCACGCAGTTTTGGATAGATTGGTTTACTTGGAGGCTTTGTCATATCTATTTGAGTCTGAAATTTTGTCACAATATAGAAACTTGCGCTAGCATAACGTGGGCGTTGGATTCATGTCATTATGAGCACTAAATCAAAAGTTACACACAATTTAGTGCGGACATGTCAAGTTGATTGGTTAGTTCAAATGATCATTCTAAGCTGATCATTGGTGCTTATTGAGTAACGGCTTATAAGTTAACCATAATGCATGGCATCACGCAGTTTTGGATAGATTGGTTTACTTGAAGGCTTTGTCGTATCTATTTGAGTCTGAAATTTTTTCACAATATAGAAAATTTAGCTAGCATAACGTGGGCGTTGGATTCATGTCATTCTGAGCACTAAATCAAAAGTTACAGACGATTTAGTGCAGACGTTTCAAGTTGATTGGCAGTTCAAATGATCATTCTAAGCTGATCATTGGTGCTTATTGAGTAACGGCTTATAAGTGAAGCATAATGCATGGAATCACGCAGTTTTAGATAGGTTGGTTTACTTAGAGACTCTGTCGTACCTATTTAAGTCTGAAAATTGTCATAGAATAGAAAATTGAGCTAGCATAACGTGGGCGTTGGATTCATGTCATTCTGAGCTCTAAATAAAAAGTTACAGACGATTTAGTGCGGACAGGTCAAGTTGATTGGTCAGTTCAAATGATCATTCTAAGCTGATCATTGGTGCTCATTGAGTAAAGGCTTATAAGTGAAGCATAATGAATGGCATCACGCAGTTTGGGATATATTGGTTTACTTGGAGGCTTTGTCGTATCTATTCGAGTCTGAAAAATTGTCACAATATAAAAAATTGAGCTAGCATAACGTGGGCGTTGGATTCATGTCATTTTGAGCACTAAATCAAAAGTTACCGACGATTTAGTGCGGATAGGTCAAGTTGATTGGTCAATTCAAATGATCATTCTAAGCTTATCATTGGTGCTCATTGAGTAAAGGCTTATAAGTGAAGCATAATGCATGGCATCACGCAGTTTTGAATAGATTGGTTTGCTTGAAGGCTTTGTCGTATCTATTTGTGTCTGAAATTTTGTCACAATATAGAAAACTAAGAAGCATAACGTGGGTGTTGGATTCATGTCATTCTGAGCACTAAATCAAAAGTTACGGACGATTTAGTGCTGACATGTCCAGTTGATTGGTCAGTTCAAAGAATCATTCTAAGCTGATCATTGGTGCTTATTAAGTAAGGGCTTATAAGTTAGGCATAATGCATGCCATCACGCAGTTTTGGATAGATTGGTTTAATTGGAGGCTTTGTCGTATCTATTTGAGTACGAAATTTTGTCACAATATAGAAAATTGAGCTAGCATAACGTGGGCTTTGGATTCATATCATTCTGAGCTCTAAATCAAAAGTAACGGACGATTTAGTGCGGACATGTCAAGGTCATTTGTAAGTTCAAAAGATCATTCTAAGCTGATCATTGGTGCTCATTGAGTAAAGACTTATAAGTGAAGCATAATGCATGGAATCTCTCAGTTTCGGATAGATTGGATCACTTGGAGGCTTTGTCGTATATATTTGAGTTAGTAAAATTGTCAGAGTATAGAAAATTGAGTTAGCATAACGTGGGCGTTGGATTCATGTCATTTTGAGCTTAAATCAAAAGTTTGAGACGATTTAGTGCGGACATGTCAAGTTGATTGGTCAGTTCAAATGATCATTTTAAGCTGATCATTGGTGCTTATTGAGTAACGGGTTATAAGTGAAGCATAATGCATGGCATCACGCAGTTTTCGATAGATTGGTTTACTTGGAGGCTTTGTCATATCTATTTGAGTCTGAAATTTCGTCACAATATAGAAACTTGCGCTAGCATAACGTGGGCGTTGGATTCATGTCATTATGAGCACTAAATCAAAAGTTACACACAATTTAGTGCGGACATGTCAAGTTGATTGGTTAGTTCAAATGATCATTCTAAGCTGATCATTGGTGCTCATCGAGTAAAGGCTTATAAGTGAGGCATAATGCATGGCATCATGCAGTTTTAAATAAATTGGTTTACTTGGAGACTTTGTCGAATCTATTTGAGTATGAAAATTTGTCACAATATAGAAAATTGAGCTAGCACAACGTGGGCATTGGATTCATGTCATTCTGAGCACTAAATCAAATGTTACAGGCGATTTAGTGCGGATTTGTCAAGTTGATTGAAAATTTCAAATGATCATTCCAAGCGGATCATTGGTGCTTATTAAGTAACGGCTTCTAAGTGAGCATAATGCATGGCATCACATAGTTTCTGATAGATTGGTTTACTTGAAGGCTTTGTCGTATCTATTTGAGTCTGAAATTTTGTCACAATATAGAAAATTGAGCTAGCATAACATGGGCGTTAGATTCATGTCTTTATGAGCTCTAAATCAAAAGTTATTGACGATTTAGTGCTGACATGTCAAGTTTATTGGTCAGTTCAAATGATCATTCTAAGCTGATCATTGGTGTTCATTGAGTAAAGGCTCATAAGTGAAGCATAATGCATGGCATCACACAGTTTGGGATAAATTGGTTTAGATGGAGGCTTTGTTGTATCTATTAGAGTCTGAAATTTTATCACAATATAGAAAATTTAGCTAGCATAACATGGGCATTGGATTCATGTCATTCTGAGCTCTAAATCAAAAGTTACAAGCGATTTAGTGCGGACTTTTCAAGTTGATTGGACGGTTCAAATGATCATTCTAAGCTGATTATTGGTGCTTATTAAGTAACGGCTTTCAAGTGAGCATAATGTATGGCATTATGCAGTTTTGGATAGATTGGTTTACTTGAAGGCTTTGTAGTATCTATTTGAGTCTGATATTTTGATACGATATAGAAAATTAAGCTAGCATAATTTGGGCGTTGGGTTCATGTCATTCTGACCACTAAACCACAAAATATGGACGATTTAGTGACGACATGTTAAGGTTATTGGTCAGCTCAAATGATCATTCTATGCTGATCATTGGTGCTTATTGAGTAACGGCTTATAAGTTAAGCATAATGCATGGATACAGCAGTTTAGGATATATTGGTTTACTTGGAGGCTTTGTCGTATCAATTTGGGTCTGAAATTTTGTCACAAGATAGAAAATTGAGCTAGCATAACGTAGGCGTTGGATTTATGTCATTCTGGGCTCTAAATCAAAAGTTACAAACAATTTAGTGCGGATATGTCATCTTGATTGGTCGGTTCAAATGATCAATCTAAGTTGACCATTGGTGCTCATTGAGTAATTGCTTATAAGTTAAGCATAATGCATGGCATCACGCAGTTTGAGATAGATTGGTTTACTTGGAAGCTTTTTCGTATCTGTTTGAGTTTAAAATTTTGTCACAATATAGAAAATTGAGCTAGCATAACGTGGTCGTTGGATTCATATCATTCTGAGCTCTAAATCAAAAGTTATGGATGATTTAGTGCGAACATGTCAACTTGATTAGTCGTTTCAAGTGATCACTCTATGCTGATCATTGGTGCTCATTGAGTAAAGGCTTATAAGCAAAGCATAATGCATGGCATATCGCAGTTTGGGATATATTGTTTTACTTGGAGGCTTCGTCGTATCTATTTGAGTGTGAAAAATTGTCATAGTATAGAAAATTGAGCTAGCATAACGTGGGTGTTGGCTTCATGTCATTCCGAGCTCTAAATAAAAAGTTACGGACAACTTAGTGCAGACATGTCAAGTTGATTGGTAAGTTCAAATGATCATTCTAAGGTGATCATTGGTGCTGATCGAGTAAAGGCTTATAAGTGAGGCATAATGCATGGCATCACGTAGTTTGGGATAGATCGGATCACTTGGAGGCTTTGTCTAATCTATTTGAGTCTGAAAAATTGTCGTAGTATAGAAAATTGAGCTAGTATAACGTGGGCGTTGGATTCATGTCATTCTGAGCTCCAAATCAAAAGTTACTGACGATTTAGTGCGAACAGGTCAAGTTGATTGTCAGTTCAAATGATCATTCTAAGCTGATCATTGGTGCTTATTGAGTAACGGCTTATAAGTTAACCATAATGCATGGCATCACACAGTTTTGGATAGATTGGTTTACTTGGAGGCTTTGTCGTATATATTTGAGTCAGTAAAATTGTCAGAGTATAGAAAATTGAGCTAGCATAACATGGGCGTTGGATTCATGTCATTCTGAGCTCTAAATCAAAAGTTTCAGACGATTTAGTGCGGACATGTCAAGTTGATTGGTCAGTTCAAATGATCATTTTAAGCTGATCATTGGTGCTTATTGAGTAACGGGTTATAAGTGAAGCATAATGCATGGCATCACGCAGTTTTGGATAGATTGGTTTACTTGGAGGCTTTGTCATATCTATTTGAGTCTGAAATTTTGTCACAATATAGAAACTTGCGCTAGCATAACGTGGGCGTTGGATTCATGTCATTATGAGCACTAAATCAAAAGTTACACACAATTTAGTGCGGACATGTCAAGTTGATTGGTTAGTTCAAATGATCATTCTAAGCTGATCATTGGTGCTCATCGAGTAAAGGCTTATAAGTGAGGCATAATGCATGGCATCATGCAGTTTTAAATAAATTGGTTTACTTGGAGACTTTGTCGTATCTATTTGAGTATGAAAATTTGTCACAATATAGAAAATTGAGCTAGCACAACGTGGGCATTGGATTCATGTCATTCTGAGCACTAAATCAAATGTTACAGGCGATTTAGTGCGGATTTGTCAAGTTGATTGAAAATTTCAAATGATCATTCCAAGCGGATCATTGGTGCTTATTAAGTAACGGCTTCTAAGTGAGCATAATGCATGGCATCACATAGTTTCTGATAGATTGGTTTACTTGAAGGCTTTGTCGTATCTATTTGAGTCTGAAATTTTGTCACAATATAGAAAATTGAGCTAGCATAACATGGGCGTTAGATTCATGTCTTTATGAGCTCTAAATCAAAAGTTATTGACGATTTAGTGCTGACATGTCAAGTTTATTGGTCAGTTCAAATGATCATTCTAAGCTGATCATTGGTGTTCATTGAGTAAAGGCTCATAAGTGAAGCATAATGCATGGCATCACACAGTTTGGGATAAATTGGTTTAGATGGAGGCTTTGTTGTATCTATTAGAGTCTGAAATTTTATCACAATATAGAAAATTTAGCTAGCATAACATGGGCATTGGATTCATGTCATTCTGAGCTCTAAATCAAAAGTTACAAGCGATTTAGTGCGGACTTTTCAAGTTGATTGGACGGTTCAAATGATCATTCTAAGCTGATTATTGGTGCTTATTAAGTAACGGCTTTCAAGTGAGCATAATGTATGGCATTATGCAGTTTTGGATAGATTGGTTTACTTGAAGGCTTTGTAGTATCTATTTGTCTGATATTTTGATACGATATAGAAAATTAAGCTAGCATAATTTGGGCGTTGGGTTCATGTCATTCTGACCACTAAACCACAAAATATGGACGATTTAGTGACGACATGTTAAGGTTATTGGTCAGCTCAAATGATCATTCTATGCTGATCATTGGTGCTTATTGAGTAACGGCTTATAAGTTAAGCATAATGCATGGATACAGCAGTTTAGGATATATTGGTTTACTTGGAGGCTTTGTCGTATCAATTTGGGTCTGAAATTTTGTCACAAGATAGAAAATTGAGCTAGCATAACGTAGGCGTTGGATTTATGTCATTCTGAGCTCTAAATCAAAAGTTACAAACAATTTAGTGCGGATATGTCATCTTGATTGGTCGGTTCAAATGATCAATCTAAGTTGACCATTGGTGCTCATTGAGTAATTGCTTATAAGTTAAGCATAATGCATGGCATCACGCAGTTTGGGATAGATTGGTTTACTTGGAAGCTTTTTCGTATCTGTTTGAGTTTAAAATTTTGTCACAATATAGAAAATTGAGCTAGCATAACGTGGTCGTTGGATTCATATCATTCTGAGCTCTAAATCAAAAGTTATGGATGATTTAGTGCGAACATGTCAACTTGATTAGTCGTTTCAAGTGATCACTCTATGCTGATCATTGGTGCTCATTGAGTAAAGGCTTATAAGCAAAGCATAATGCATGGCATATCGCAGTTTGGGATATATTGTTTTACTTGGAGGCTTCGTCGTATCTATTTGAGTGTGAAAAATTGTCATAGTATAGAAAATTGAGCTAGCATAACATGGGTGTTGGCTTCATGTCATTCCGAGCTCTAAATAAAATGTTACGGACAACTTAGTGCAGACATGTCAAGTTGATTGGTAAGTTCAAATGATCATTCTAAGGTGATCATTGGTGCTGATCGAGTAAAGGCTTATAAGTGAGGCATAATGCATGGCATCACGTAGTTTGGGATAGATTGAATCACTTGGAGGCTTTGTCTAATCTATTTGAGTCTGAAAAATTGTCATAGTATAGAAAATTGAGCTAGTATAACGTGGGCGTTGGATTCATGTCATTCTGAGCTCCAAATCAAAAGTTAGTGACGATTTAGTGCGGACATGTCAAGTTGATTGGTCAGTTCAAATGATCATTCTAAATTGATCATTGGTGCTCATTGAGTAAAGGCTTATAAGTGAAGCATAATGCATGGCGTCACGCAGTTTGGGATAAATTGGTTTGCGTGGAGGCTTTGTCGTATCTATTTGAGTCTGAAATTTTGTCACAAAATAGAAAATTGAGCTAGCATAACGTGGGCGTTGGATTCATGTCATTCTGAGCTCGAAATAAAAAGTTACAGGTGATTTAGTGCGGACTTGTCAAGTTAATTGGACAGTTCAAATGATCATTCTAAGCTGATCATTGGTGCTTATTAAGTATCGGCGTATAAGTGAGCATAATGCATGGCATCATGCAGTTTTGGATAGATTGGTCTACTTGAAGGCTTTGTCATATCCATTTGAGTCGGGAATTTTGTCACAATATAGAAAATTCAGCTAGCATAAGGTGGGCGTTTGGTTCATGTCATTCTGGGCACTAAATCAAAAGTTACGGACGATTTAGTGCCGACATGTCAAGTTGATTGGTCAATTCAAATGATCATTCTAAGCTGATCATTGGTGCTCATTGAGTAAAGGCTTATAATTGAAGCATAATGCATGGCATCACGCATTTTGGGATAAATTGGTTTACATGGAGGCTTTGTCGTATCTATTTGAGTCTGAAATTTTGTCACAAAATAGAAAATTGAGCTAGCATAACGTGGGCGTTTGATTCATGTCATTCTGAGCTCTAAATCAAAAGTTACAGGTGATTTAGTGCGGACTTATCAAGTTGATTGATAGTTCAAATGATCATTTTAAGCTGATCATTGGTGCTTATTAAGTAACGGCGTATAAGTGAGCATAATGCATGGCAACATGCAGTTTTGGATAGATTGGTTTATTTGAAGGCTTTGTCATATCTATTTGAGTCGGAAAGTTTGTCACAATATAGAAAACTGACCTAGCATAACGTGGGCATTTGGTTCATGTCATTCTGAGCAGTAAATCAAAAGTTACGGATGATTTAGTGCCGACCTGTCAAGTTGATTGGTCAGTTCAAATGATCATTCTAAGCTGATCATTGGTGCTTATTGACTAACGGCTTATAAGTTAAGTATAATGCATGGTATCACGCAGTTTGGGATAAACTGGTTTACATGGAGGCTTTGTCGTATCTATTTGAGTCTGAAATTTTGTCACAAAATAGAAAATTGAGCTAGCATAACGTGGGCTTTGGATTCATGTCATTCTAAGCTCTAAATCAAAACTTACAGGTGATTTAGTGCGGACTTGTAAAGTTGATTGGACAGTTGAAATGATCATTCTAAGCTGATCATTGGTGCTTATTAAGTAACGGCGTATAAGTTAGCATAATGCATGGCATCGTGCAATTTTGGATAGATTGGTTTACTTGAAGGCTTTGTCATATCTATTTGAGTCGGAAAGTTTGTCACAATATAGAAAATTGAGCTAGCATAAGGTGGGCGTTTGGTTCATGTCATTCTGAGCATTAAATCAAAAGTTATGGACGATTTAGTGCCGACATGTCAAGTTGATTGGTTAGTTCAAATGATAATTTTAAGCTGATCATTGCTGCTTATTGAGTAACAACTTATAAGTTAATCATAATGCATGGCATCACGTAGTTTTGGATAGATTGGTTTGCATGGAGGCTTTGTCGTATCTATTGGAGTCTGAAATTTTGTCAAACAAAGAAAATTGAGCTAGCATAACGTGGGCGTTGGATTCATGTCATTCTGAGCTCTAAATCAAAAGTTACAGGTGATTTAGTGCGGACTTTTCAAGTTGATTGGACAGTTCAAATGATCACTATAAGCTGATCATTGGTGCTTATTAAGTAACGGCGTATAAGTGAGCATAATGCATGGCAACATGCAGTTTTGGATAGATTGGTTTACTTGAAAGCTTTGTCATATCTATTTGAGTTGGAAAGTTTGTCACAATATAGAAAATTGAGCTAGCATAAGGTGGGCATTTTGGTTCATGTCATTCGAGCACTAAATCAAAAGTTACGGATGATTTAGTGCGACATGTCAAGTTGATTGGTCAGTTCAA
>JAENJI010001572.1:0-12264 GCA_018901935.1 Pugionium cornutum | reverse complement strand
CATTGCTCCTGGAGGTACCACTGGTGTAGATACTTCCTCTAAGTGCATGTCCTGGAGCTGGTAGCTCATTTGGTCCGAGTCCTCTTGTGTAGAAGTGGAAGTGTGTGTGTACTCGGCTGGATGGCCTGTACCGGCTGGATGGCCTGTGGTACTGGCCGGAATGACTTCAGGACCGGCCAAGTTGATCCCGGAGTCGGCGGTGTCATCAGGGGGACCGGCGGTGTCATTCACGTCCCCACCAAGTGTGCCGGAAGCTTGGGCCTCTCCACCGGCGATGTTGACCGGTCTGGTCCTATAGGTCGAGGGTCCGCGGTACTGTCTGGTCCGGCAGGCGCACCAGATGGTCCTGCTGTCTCGGGCAAGCTTCCTGGCCGGCCAGTCTGGTCTCCTGGCTGGATGTACGACCTGATGTTCTCATCATTCCTCCTCTTCAGTAGGTTTTGTCCTCAAACTGGATCATCTGCATGGAAAGGGGCCAAGTCAGTAACATTGAACGTATTGGACACATTAAACTCACCTGGCAGCTCGATCCGTAGGCGTTGTTGATCCTCTCGAGCACTCTGAATGGTCCATCTCCCCTTGGTGCTAGCTTGGAACTCCTTAGGTTTGGGAACCTCTCCTGCCGTAGGTGTAGCCACACCCAGTCGCCTGGTTGAAAGATCACCTCCTTTCTCCCTTTGTTGGCATGAGTCACGTACTGTCCAGTCCTCTTCTCCAAGTTCTCTGCTACCTTCTGGTGTAACCTCCTTATGAACTCTGCTTTGGATGCTCCGTTGAGGTTGGTCATCTCAGCTGGTGGCAGTGGTGTTTGCTCCAATGGGGTGAGAGGGTTGAAGCCGTATACCACTTCAAATGGGGTCTTCTTGGTTGCTGAGTGGGCTCGGTTGTAGCGAACTCAATGAATGGCAGGCACTCCACCCAAGTCTTTAGGTTCTTCCCTAGTGTTGTTCTGAGAAGAGTTGATAGGGTCCTGTTGACAACTTCAGTTTGGCCATCGGTTTGAGGATGGCAGGTGGTTGAGAAGAGTGGCTTCGTGCCTAGCTTTCTCCAAAGGGTCCTCCAGAAATGGCTGAGGAACTTGGTGTCCCTATCTGATACGATGGTCCTTGGCACTCCATGAAGCCGTACTATCTCTCTGAAGAACAGCTCAGCTGTGGCATCATTGACATTGGCACATGGGATGAAATGTGCCATCTTGGAGAATCTGTCCACCACTACAAAGATTGCATCTTTGTGGTTGATCTTGGGCAGACCTAGAACAAAGTCCATTGAGATGTCCACCCATGGATGTGTTGGTATGGGCAGTGGGAGATACAACACGTGAGGTTGCTCCTTGACCACTGCTAGAGTCTTGTCGACACCAAAGTGGCCCATGAGTCCTCCTCCATGAGCTTCTCGGATGATAAGCTTCCTTAGTGATCCTTGTGGTATGCACAGCCTTCTTTCTCGGAACAAGAATCCTCATGGATGTAGGATTTGCCATGACTCCCTGTGCTACACTCCTTGTAGCTCTCAGCAAGGTCAGGATCATCCTTGTATAGATCCTTGATGTGCTCGAACCCTAGGACCTTTGCCTCCATGGTTGATATCAAGGCAAACCCCCTTGATAGTGCATCGGCTACCACATTATCTTTGCCCTTCTTGTACTTGATGACATACGGGAAGGTCTCAATGAATTCCATCCACCTGGCATGTCTCCTCTGAGATTGGTTTGCCCTCTGAGGTGTTTGAGAGTCTCATGATCAGTGTGGATCACAAACTCCTTGGACAGCAAGTAGTGCTGCCAAGTCTCCAATGCTCGGGCAAGGGCATAGAGCTCCTTGTCATAAGTGGGGTAGTTCAGTGAGGCACCACCTAGCTTCTCACTGAAGTATGCCACTGGTCTCCCTCCTTGGGTTAGCACTGCTCCTATGCCTATTCCAGAGGCATCACACTCCACTTCAAACGCCTTGTTGAAGTCGGGAAGGACCACTGGTGCGTAAGGCTGTCCTTCAAGGCCTGGAATGCCTTCTCCTGAGCTTCTCCCCAGCTGAATCCCACGTTCTTCTTCACTACTGCCAGTGGTGAGGCAATACTGCTGAAGTTGGGCACGAATCTCCTATAGAAGCTGGCCAGTCCGTGGAAGCTCCTTACTTGGCTGATGTTTCCTGGTGTTGGCCATTCTTGTATGGCTCGAATCTTCCTCATCAACCTGTAGGCCCTGTGAACTCACAACAAAACCTAAAAAGACAAGCTTATCAGCAAGGTGCACTTCTTGAGATTGGCATAAAGCTCTTCTTGTAAGGGTTTTAAGGACCATCTCAAGATGTGTGAGGTGTCTCAGAGGCACTTACTATAAACAAGTATGTCATCAAATAAACTACAAACTTACTGATGTACGCCCTAAGAACTTGGTTCATAAGGCATGAAGGTGCTTGGGGCATTAGTCAAGCCGAATGGCATGACTGTCCACTCGTAGAGCCCTTGCTTTGTCTTGAAAGCAGTCTTCCACTCATCACCTTCCTTCATTCTTACCTGGTGGTATCCACTTTTGAGGTCTATCTTGAAGAAGACCGTGGCTCCACTCAGCTCATCTAGCATGTCATCCAGTCGTGGTATGGGATGCCTATACTTGACCGTGATGTTGTTGATGGCTCGGCAGTCCACACACATGCGCCAAGTCCCATCCTTCTTGGGCACTAGCAGCACTGGTACAGCACATGGACTGAGGCTCTCTCGAACATATCCTTTCTCCAGGAGCTCCTTGACTTGCTTCTCAAGCTCTTTGGACTCCTCTGGACTCATCCGGTAGGCTGGCCGGTTGGGCAGGGCTGCTCCGGCACTAGATCAATCTGATGTTCTATGCCGCGTAAAGGAGGCAAGCCTGCTGGTATCTCCTCTGGAAATACATCCTGGAATTTGTTGAGGAGTGTTGCTACTTCATGAGGTAGCTCTACCTGTCCCTGTTCTATACTCAACACTTCCTTGAAAACCATTAGTAATATTAAGTCCTTCGAGGCTAAAGCTCTCCGGACATGACTAGGTTGAATAAGAAAGTTAGACTTGACAAGTTTCTTTTCCTTACTCATTTGGAGTTGTAGTTCATGTACTTGGGCAGGTGTAAGAGGAGCTAGGCTGACCTTTCTCTTGTCATGCACGAAGGTGTAGAGATTGGTCCTGCCATCATGCCTGGTCTCTTTGTCAAACTGCCATGGTCTTCCTAGCAGAAGATGGCCAGCTTGCATGGGCACCACGTCGCACACGACCTGGTCTTGGTACTTGCCCACACTGAATGGCACAGTGACTTGCTCATGAATCTTGAGCTCCACTTTGTCATCAAGCCATCTCAGTCTATATGGTCGAGGATGCCGTGTCCTCTAGACCTAGCTTATCAACCATATACGCACTAGCAACGTTAGTGCAAGAACCACCATCTATGATGAGGTTACATACCTTTCCCTTGATGGTGCAACGGCTGTGGAAGATGTTCTCCTTTGGATGGTCTCTGAAGGATCCACCATTGCACTGAGGATACGCCTAGTGACCAGCACTTCCCCCACATCAGGGTACTCAATGTCACCATATTCTCCTTCTGGCTCATAGTCCCCTTCATCTTGGGACTCATATTCTCCTGCCCCCGTAATCAGCATGACTCGGTTGTTTGGGCACTCCCTTGAGATGTGTCCACGTCCCCTGCACTTGAAACAAGTTATGTCACGTGATCTTTGAGGGTTAGAAGACTTACCAGGCTCTCTGGTCACGGGTGGGTTCAGGAGGCTTGCTCTTGAACCTTGACTCGATCTCTACGCTTTTGCCTTTGTCCACAGTCTTAGGCATGTTGCTTGGTGTCCAAGGTGTCTTAGGCTTGCTGCGGATGTCTTGGCTCTTACGTTTGATGTGCTGTTCAGCTTGCACAGATAGGTGGAACAAGTCCTTGAAGTCATTGTAGATTTGCCTTTCCACCTTGCAGCTGATCCTTTCTTGGAGTCCATCCAAGAATTGCGCCATCAATGCTTCTTCATCATCATTGAGCTCCAATCTGTTCCTTAACCTCTCGAACTCTTCATAGTACTCCTCTACTGATCTGGTACCCTGCTTAAGAGTACGAAACGTCGTTGCAAATCCCTATGGAAGTAAGGTGGAACATACCTTTGTCGCATGAGGTCTTTCATGTCACCCATGAGTCTACGGGTCTCATTCTCTTCCTCCTTCTGTCAGATACCTCACGATCCCACCAGATGAGGGCATTGTCCGTGAGTTGTGCTACTGCCATTGAGACTCTCCTAGGTCCTGGTTGGTTGTAGTGATCAAAGATATGATCCATTCGCTTCTCCCAATCTAGGTAAGCCTCGGGTCTACTTTTCCTGCAAAAGTTGGAGGAGTTAGTTTAACATCAGGATGAATTACCCGTTATAGGTGTGTTCATCTCCATCCTCATGACGTCTAGGAGGCATTCTTGGTCTCTGGTGAAGACCATATGGCTCAAAGCCATCATCTTCTGCCTCTGGTTGCCGTGGAGGTCCTCTCGGCCTATGGTGATAGTTACAGGTCCTCATCTCCATCTGGCTGGGGTTCCTCCTGTTCGTGCCGTGTCCTAAGGTACTCAGGACCCTCAGGACGGTCTTGCTCAGCTCTAACGTGCCTTATGGCCTGGAATCTTACTGGTCTCTCCACGCTCTCCAACCTCTCGCCTATGGATGCGAGTTGTGTTTGGAGTGTGGTGAACATGGCCATCATGGCTTCAGCTGCGTCTCTATTCTCTTCTCCCATGTGTGCTACAAAGAAAGAAGACAATTAGGATGCTCCTAAATTATTAGGAGAGTTTTTTTTATATGTGGTTTGAAAAAATGCAAAAGGAAAAATTCTAAAGAAAGGAAATTCGAAAAAAAGGAAACTTCCTAGACAACTTGTGCTAGCTGTCCAATTCGAATTCTTTTAGTATCTTTTCAATTTTCTTTTTCTTTTCTTTTTAATTAAACTTAAAATAAAGGAAATATGACTTAAACAAAAGGAAAACGTGGCAATGCAAAAGTGAATCTAAACCCTAGTGATACACGAGGAGGCTAGATGCTCGGTTTGAGTTTGAGGTTATTTTTGATTTTTCTTGAATGCGACTTAAACTAATGCAAGAACACAAAACAAAACAAGCAAAAGGATAGAAACAACCTGGTTTAGGAGCTTTAAGCTCTGATACCAAAATGATACAAGCCTTGATTCAAGGATGCGGCTGTTTGTAGAAGATTAGGAGAAACTCAACCTTAGGCTTCTGGATAGGGGTTTTCTGGTTGGTAAACGATGGAAGGGTGAAGTGAACCACACGAGGGGTGATGAACCTCGTGATAAATCACAAACTTAGAGCTAGGAGGGCTGGTCTCAACTAGATTCTAAGCGCACAAGATTCTTGAGAGAAAACTTGTTGGGGAAAAAGTTCTATCTTTATTAATATCAAAAAGGTTGTTGAACTACAATGCTGGAAGGAGCCTTATTAATATGCTCGACAGCTTGACCTTCTAGGGTCGACTCAAATAAAGAAAAGGAAAGTTTAGAAAAGTGCACAAATGGAAAAGATACAAAAGTGTATAACCGAAAAAGGATCTATTCCTAAAATGTTCTTGACTCAAAAATGTAAAGAATCTAGATCCTACCCTGCAAAACAGAAAGAGGCATATATTCGAATTGAAACTTACCTTAACTTACCTCATGGCCAAGAAATGGAAGGTGGCCGTCCTTGTGGCATGCACACGCCTTGCTCCTAGTCTTCGACTTGGAGTAGGGTTAAGAATCTTTGGGCCCTGACCTCTCTTGCCACTAAAGCCCAAGTCTCTGATGTCCCTTGTGTTGTTGAGAAGCCATTGGACTCTTCCTTGCATTTTTGGCCCACTGTCCTTAGTCGATCTTCCTCTAGGAGCTTGTTGACCCATAAGCTGAATTTGTGGAAGAGTGCCCTTGATCTGCTTCTTGTCATTGCTCCTTGAGGTACCACTGGTGTAGATACTTCCTCTAGGTGCATGTCCTGGAGCTGGTAGCTCATTTGGTCCGATTCGTCTTGTGTAGATGTGGAAATGCGCGTGTACTCGGCTGGATCGGCTGTACCAGCTGGATTGTGCGAGGTACTGGCCGGAATGCCTTCAGGACCGGCCAAGTGATCCCGGAGTCGGCGGCATCACCAAGGGGACCGGCGGTGTCATCCACGTCGCCACCAATTGTGCCAGAAACTTGTGCCTCTCTGCTGGCAATGCTGATCGGTCCGGTCCTATTGGTCGAGGGTCCGGCGGTACCGCTTGGGCCGGCAGACGTGCGAAATGGCCCGGCTGTCTCGGGCAAGCTTCCTGGTCGCCCAGTCTGGTCTCCTGGCTGGACATACGACCTGATGTCCTCATCACATACGCAATCGCCTGGTTGAAAGATCACCTCATTTCTTCCCTTGTTAGCATGAGTCACGTACTGCCCGGTCCTCTTCTCAGAGTTCTCCGCTACCTTTTGGTGTAACTTCCTTATGAAATCTGCCTTTGATGCTCCGTTGAGGTTGGTCATCTCTGCTGGTGGTAGTGGCGTTTGCTCCAATGGGGTGAGAGGGTTGAAGCCGTATACTACTTCAAAGGGTGTCTTCTTGGTTGCTGAGTGCACGGCTCGGTTGTAAGCAAACTCTATGAATGGCAGGCACTCCATCCAAGTCTTGAGGTTCTTCCCTAGTGTAGTCCTGAGAAGGGTCGATAGTGCCCGGTTGACAACTTCAATTTGGCCATCGGTTTGAGGATGGCAGGTGGTAGAGAAGAGTAGCTTCGTGTCTAGCTTCCTCCAAAGGGTCCTCCAGAAATGGCTGAGGAACTGGTGTCCCTGTCTAACAAGATGGTCCTTGGCACTCCATGAAGCCATACTATCCCCTGAAGAACAACTCGGCTGTTTGTGTGGCATCATTAACATTGGCACACGGAATGAAGTGTGCCATCTTGGAGAATCTGTCCACCACTACAAAGATTGCATCTTTGTGGTTGATCTTGGGCAGACCTAGAACGAAGTCCATTGAGATGTCCACCCATGGATGTGTAGGTATGGGCAGTGGGAGATACAACCCATGAGGGTGCACTCGGGACTTCGCCTTTTTGCAAGTGATGCATCTTGCACAATGGTTTTCTACTGACCTTTTGATGTGTGGCCAGTAGAAGTGCTCCTTGACCACTGCTCGAGTCTTGTCGACACCAAAGTTGCCCATGAGTCCTCCTCCATGAGCTTCTCGGATGATAAGCTCTCGTAATGATCCTTGTGGTATGCACAGCCTTCTCTCTCGGAACAAGAATCTCTCATCGATGTAAAACTTGCCATGACTCCCTGTGCCACACTCCTTGTAGCTCTCAGCAAAGTTAGGATCATCCTTGTATAGGTCCTTGATGTGCTTGAACCCTAGGACCTTTGCCTCTATGGTGGATATCAAGGCAAACTTCCTTGATAGTGCATCGGCTACCACATTATCTTTGCCCTTCTTGTACTTGATGACGTACGGGAAGGTCTCTATGAACTCCATGCACCTTGCATGTCTCCTCTTGAGATTGGTTTGCCCTCTGAGGTGTTTGAGAGTCTCCTGATCAGTGTGGATCACAAACTCCTTGGACAGCAAGTAATGCTGCCAGGTCTCCAATGCTCGGACAAGGGCATAAAGCACCTTGTCATAAGTGGGGTAGTTCAGTGAGGCACCACCTAGCTTCTCACTGAAGTATGCCATTGGTCTCCCTCCTTGGGTTAGCACTGCTCCTATGCCTATTCCAGAGGCATCACACTCCACTTCAAACGTCTTGTTGAAGTCGGGCAGGACTAGCACTGGTGCATGTGTAAGGCTGTACTTCAAGGCCTGGAATGCCTTCTCCTGAGCTTCTCCCCAGCTGAATCCCACGTTCTTCTTCACTACTGCCATCAATGGTGAGGCAATACTGCTAAAGTTGGGCACGAATCTCCTATAGAAGCGGGCCAGTCCGTGGAAGCTCCTTACATGGCTGATGTTGCCTGGTGTTGGCCATTCTTGTATGGCTTGAATCTTCTCTTCATCAACCTGTAGGCCCTGTGTACTTACAACAAAACCTAAAAAGACAAGTTTATCAGTACAAAAGATGCACTTCTTGAGATTGGCATAAAGCTCTTCTTGTCGAAGGGTTTTAAGTACCATCTCAAGATGTGTGAGGTGTTCCTGTAGGCACTTACTATAAACTAGTATGTTATCAAAGTAAACTACTACAAACTTACTGATGTACGCCCTAAGAACTTGGTTCATAAGGTGCATGAAGGTGCTTGGGGCATTAGTCAAGCCAAATGGCATGACTGTCCACTCGTAGAGCCCTTGCTTTCTCTTGAAAGCAGTCTTCCACTCATCACCTTCCTTCATTCTTACCTGGTGGTATCCACTTTTGAGGTCTATCTTGGAGAAGACCGTGGCTCCGCTCAGCTCATCTAGCATGTCATCCAGCCGTGGTATTGGATGCCGGTACTTGACTGTGATGTTGTTGATTGCGGCAGTCCACGCATGCGCCAAGTCCCATCCTTCTTAGGAGCACTGGTACGGCACATGGACTGAGGCTTCTAACATATCCTTTCTCCAGGAGCTCCTTGACTTGCTTCTCAAGCTCCTTGACTCCTCTGACTCATCCGTAGGCTGGCTGGTTGGGCAGGGCTGCTCGGCACTAGATCAATCTGGTGTTCTATGCCAAAAGAGGCAAGCCTGCTGGTATCTCCTGTGGGAACACATCCTGGAACTTGTTGAGGAGAGTTGCTACTTCAGGAGGTAGCTCTACCTGTTCCTGTTCTATACTCAAAATTTCCTTGAAGACCATTAGTAACATTAAATCCTTCGAGGCTAAAGCTTTCCGGACATGGCTTGGTTGAATAAGAAAATTAGACTTGATAAGTTTCTTTTCCTTACTCATTTGGAGTTGTAGCTCGTGTACCTGGGCAGGTGTAAGAGGAGCCAAGCTGACCTTTCTTTTGTCATGCACGAAAGTGTAGAGATTGGTTCGGCCATCATGCCTGGTCTCTTTGTCAAACTGCCATGGTCTTCCTAGTAGAAGATGGCCAGCTTGCATGGGCACCACGTCGTACACAACTTGGTCTTGGTACTTGCCCACACTGAATGGCACAGTGACTTGCTCATGGATTTTGAGTTCCACTTTGTCATCCAGCCATCTCAGTCTATATGGTCGAGGATGCCTTGTTTTCTCTAGACCTAGCTTATCAACCATATATGCACTAGCAATGTTAGTGCAAGAACCACCATCTATGATGCGGTTACATACCTTGCCCTTGATGGTGCAACGGCTGTGGAAGATGTTCTCCCTTTGGATGGTCTCTGAAGGATCCACCATTGCACTGAGGATGCGTCTGGTTACCAGCACTTCCCCACATCAGGGTACTCAATGTCACCATATTCCTCTTCTGGTTCATAGTCCTCTTCATCTTGGGACTCATATTCTCCAGCCTCTGTAATCAACATGACCCGGTTGTTTGGGCACTCCCTTGAGATGTGTCCACGACCCCTACACTTGAAACAAGTGATGTCACGTGATCTTTGAGGGTTAGAAGAGTTACCAGGCTCTTTCTGGTCATGGGTGGGTTCAGGAGGCTTGCTCTTGAACCTTGACTCGATCTCTATGCTCTTGCCTTTGTCTACGGGCTTGGGCATGTTGCTTGGTGCCCAAGGTGTCTTAGGCTTGCTGCGGATGTCTTGGCTCTTACGTTTGATGTGCTGCTCAGCCTGGACAGATAGGTGGAATAAGTCCTTGAAGTCATTGTAGATTTGTCTTTCCACCGTGCGGCTGACTCTTTCTTGGAGTCCATCCAAGAATTGTGCCATCAATGCTTCTTAATCATCATTGAGCTCCAACCTGTTCCTTAGCTTCTCGAACTCTTCATAGTACTCCTCTACTGCTCTAGTACCCTGCTTAAGAGTATGAAAACGACGTTGCAAGTCTCTATGAAAGTAAGGTGGAACAAACCTTTGTCGCATGAGGTCTTTCATGTCGACCCATGAGTCTATGGGCCTCATTCTCTTCCTCCTTCTGTCAGATACCTCACGATCCCACCAGATGAGCGCATTGTCCGTGAGTTGTGCTACTGCCATTGAGACTCTCCTAGGTCCTGGTTGGTTGAAATGATCAAAGATATGATCCATTCTTCTTTCCAATCTAGGTAAGCCTTGGGGTCTACTTTTCCTGCAAAACTAGGAGGAGTTAGCTTAACATCAGGATGATTTACCCGGTTGTAGGTGTGTTCATCTCCATCCTCATGATGTCTAGGAGGCATTCTTGGTCTCTGGTGAAGACCATATGGCTCAAAGCCATCATCTTCTGCCTCTGGTTGCCGTGGAGGTCCTCTCGGCCTATGGTGATAGTTATGAGGTTGTGTGTCCTCATCTCCATCTGGCTGGGGTTCCTCCTGTTCATGCCGTGTCCTAAGGTGCTCAGGACCCTCAGGACGGTCTTGCACAGCTCTCACGTGCCTTATGGCCTGGAATCTCACCGGTCTTTCCACGCGCTCCAACCTCTCGCCTATGGATGCGAGTTGTGTTTGGAGTGTGGTGAACATGGCCATCATGGATTCGGTGGCTTCTCTATTTTCTTCTGCCATTGTGCTACAAAGAAAGAAGACAAGTTAGGATGTTCCTAAATTATTAGGAGGGTTTTCTTTTTATAAGGATTTGAAAATTTGCAAAAAGGAAAAAATCTGAGAATTGGAAATTCAAAAATATGAAGATTTGAAAAAAAGGAAACTTTCTTGACAACTTGTGCTAGCTGTCCAATTCGAATTCCTTTGGTATTTTTCCTATTCTCTTTTTCTTTTCTTTTTAATTTAACTTAAAAATAAAGGAAATATGAATTAAACAAAAAGGAAAACGTGAATGGTATTGCAAAAGTGAATCCAAACACACTAGTGATACACGTAGAAGGCTAGATGCACTCGGTTTGGAGTTTGATGTTTTTTTTTTGATTTTTCGTGTATGCGACTTAAACTAATGCAAGAACTAAAAACACAACAAGCAAAAGGATAGAAACAACCTGGTTTAGGAGCTTTAAGCTCTGATACCAAAATGATACAAGCCTCGATTCAAGGCTTGGATGCGCGTGGGCTGTTTGTAGAAGATTAGGTGAGAAACTCAACCTTAGGCTTCTGGATGGGGGTTTCTGGTTGGTAAAAGATGGAAGGGTGAAGTGAACCACACGAGGGGTGATGAACCTCGTGATAAATCACAAACTTAGAGCTAGGAGGGCTGGTCTCAACTAGATTCTAAGCGCACAAGATTCTTGAGAGAAAACTTGTTGGGGAAAAAGTTCTATCTTTATTAATATCAAAAAGGTTGTTGAACTACAATGCTGGAAGGAGCCTTATTAATATGCTCGACAGCTTGACCTTCTAGGGTCGACTCAAATAAAGAAAAGGAAAGTTTAGAAAAGTGCACAAATGGAAAAGATACAAAAGTGTATAACCGAAAAAGGATCTATTCCTAAAATGTTCTTGACTCAAAAATGTAAAGAATCTAGATCCTACCCTGCAAAACAGAAAGAGGCATATATTCAAATTGAAACTTACCTTACTTATCTCACGGCCAAGAAATGGAAGGTGGCCGTCCTTGTGGCATGCACGCGCCTTGCTCCTAGTCTTCGACTTGGAGTAGGGTTAAGAATCTTTGGGCCCTGACCTCTCTTGCCACTAAAGCCCAAGTCTCTGATGTCCCTTGTGTTGTTGAGAAGCCATTGGACTCTTCCTTGCATTTTGGCCCACTGTCCTTAGTCGATCTTCCTCTAGGAGCTTGTTGACCCATAAGCTGAATTTGTGGAAGAGTGCCCTTGATCTGCTTCTTGTCATTGCTCCTTGAGGTACCACTGGTGTAGATACTTCCTCTAGGTGCATGTCCTGGAGCTGGTAGCTCATTTGGTCCGATTCGTCTTGTGTAGATGTGGAAATGCGCGTGTACTCGGCTGGATCGGCTGTACCAGCTGGATTGTGCGAGGTACTGGCCGGAATGCCTTCAAGACCGGCCAAGTTGATCCCGGAGTCGGCGGCATCACCAAGGGGACCGGCGGTGTCATCCACGTTGCCACCAAGTGTGCCAAAAGCTTGGGCCTCTCTGCCGGCAATGCTGATCGGTCTGGTCCTATTGGTCGAGGGTCCGGCGGTACTGCTTAGGCCGGCAGACGTGCCAAATGGCCCGGCTGTCTTGGGCAAGCTTCCTGGTCGGCCATTCTAGTCTCCTGGCTGGACATACGACCTGATGTCCTCATCACTTGGGCTTTAGTGGCAAGAGAG